>WBNM01046135.1:49369-81273 GCA_013399055.1 Ramphastos sulfuratus
TGATCCTTGAGGTCCCTTCCAACCTTATTATTCTATGATTCTATGACACTAAGTGGGATTGTCTCTACTGAGCATGTAGGAGCTTGCACAAGAGCCGAGCTTTGAGCATTCCTACAATGAGATCCTTAACTGACCTGCCAGCCGTGGTTGCTCACTGAATGCATGAATCCAGCCATGCAGTGCAGAGCTGCAGGTGGCAGCTCAGAGGGCCTTTTTTGCCTGCACTTGCAAGGGGATGAGCACAGCTCACTGCAGTAACAGCTGGTGATGGGGAGTCATCTGCTTGCCTGGTGCGCGGTCAGTGTTAATGCAAAGCGAAGCAGCCGGTTCTTGTGTGCCGTACACAAATGTGTGCACGCTGGGAGGCACGTGTGGGAGATCTGCTTTCCTCACCCAAGCAGGTTTCTAAGAAAGCCCTTTTGATAATCAGCCTGAAAGCTTGCTGAAGTGAAAATGAAACCACTTTAAGTGCTGTTATGGAAACATACTCTTCACAAGCAAGAGCTGGATTTCTGTAGTTGCCACCCAATAAATACACCGGGCTCAGTTCTGATGTCAGACCAGCTTTGCCTTGTGCATGTCCTCTGACGTCTGGTGTTCCAGTTATGAACTGCAGTAATTGTGATCAATCAGACTTTATGTTCACTACCCACGGGCTGTTTTATTAATGAGTCTGTATCCCAGCTTCCTTTTTTTTCCCACAACCTCATCAAATCTCCTCCAGATCCTGTTTACATTCAATTTTGTCTGCAGTGCACTGTTTGGAATTCTTGATTCTGCACCAGATCCTCAGGCCAGGTCCTCAAGTATACTGAACTGCAATGCATTCCTGAAATCAAAGAAAAATTGAAATGAGAGCTTTCAGTGAGGTGCAGAGAGAAGCCATCCATTTCTAAGTGATACTGTACTCCCAGGCTGAGAACAGGCTATGGACACACAATTCTTTCAAAGTCTTGTCTGCATCTCTGTGTGTGTGTGTGTGTGTGTGTGTGTGTGTGTGTGTGTGTTTTTAAAGGCTGGAACTGCCTTCCTGTGAGTGCTTTTCTCCTTAGCACTCTATGTTTTCTGTCTGGGCACATGGGGTTTATGAATATTTGGCTTGACTGGCTAAAGACATCAATGTGACATGTTGCAATGTGTTATAAATGTCTCAGATCAAATGCAGAATAAGGAGAAAAAGCTTTAGAATAGAAGTTTATTAAAAACACATACATACAGTCTATTCTAACTGGGGGGAGGGGAGAAGGGGAAATCACTAATGTTCCCCTGTTGCATCAATGCCAGAACATTATGTTTGCAAATAAGAATTTAGCACTACAAAGACAATGCCCTAGATTAACTAAGATCCCATTTCACAAAACCCTATGGCAATAGTCTGCAACATCAGTCACAGGAGAAGATATAACACAGACGCATTTGTGCCCTCATGCAGCTGAACTGAAACAAAACAAAGAGTGAATTAGGCTGAATATCTTACTGTGTGCAACGTATTGTACAACAAGGCACCTTTGGGAATGTGTCACAGGGTTTGGTAAATTGAAAACAAAATAAACAGATCTATGGGAATAAATAACATCATATTAGATGTCTGCTGCATGTAGACTACATTAGCTTACAGTCACAATCAGGCTCCAGTTTTCCCACTAGTTTTCAGTGCTCGTGAAAAGCAGATGATCTGAAACCCCTGCAAAGAAATGGTTAGAAATGGGGGTAGAGGCAGAAGGAGGGACACTGCCACCCTCTGCTCACCCACACTTGCACATGTGCACACACTCATTTGCACCCTTTTCCTCTGTTGAACACAATCTCAGGCAGATGAGAGACCAGGGTGTCCTTTGCTGTTTTGCACACGTTAAGCCTAAATTGCCATTTCTGGACCTTTTTCCCAGCATGTTGGCCTCAGGTAAGGTAATGCACTGGCCACCTGAGTTACCTCCAGCCCAATGTGTGCAGCTGCCACAGCTGGCACCATTCCAAGTGGCTGAGGCCGATCTCTTTTTGGTGGTCAGCAGCAATAAGACAAGGAGCAACAGCTACAAATTGGAACATAGAAGATTTCGACTCAACACGAGGAGAAACTTCTTTATAGCGAGGCTGATGGAGCACTGGAACAGGCTGCCCAGAGAAGTTGTGGAGTCTCCTTCTCTGGAGGCTTTCAAAACCTGCCTGGATGTATTCCTGTGTGAACTACCCTAGAGGGTTCTGCCTTAGCAGGGAGGTTGGACTGGATGATCTCAGGAGGTCCCTTTCCACCTCTAAAGTTCTGTGATTCTGTGATTCCAGGGAGTCCTGCAGCCCCTGCCCAATGCGCAAGTGACTGCAGAGGTTTGGTGTCTCCAACAAGAGGGACAAGACACTGCAAGGGCACCCAGTCCTGATGTGGCCATGAAACATGTGACTGAAGAAGTGGCTGTGGAGAGGTAGATACTTCACAGAGTTGTGGCTCTAATTACAGCCAAATTCGGTCGATCTATTGAGAGGAATTGCTTACTGCTAAGCCATATGGGGCCAAGGTCTGCTTTTAAGCATGTGGGTGAAACCCCACTGATTTCAGTGAGATTGCTTGGATGAGCTGAACTTAAAAGATCAGCCCATATTTATCTCAGCAAAAGTTCAAGCTAATTCATTTTCTCTCCCCCTCTCTCTGTGTTTTGCTTAGCTTATAGCTGCGCAAAAGGAGCACATATCTCAGAGATGGCTTTTTACATGTAAAATTCTCTTTATAACCCCAGACCAATATGTCATTCTGCAATTACAGAAGCTATCCTCTTCCAAAGAAAATCCTTCTGAAGCAAACATTGGCTTTCTCCTCTCTGAGATCTAGGCACCAGTCTGTCATTCAGCTATATCAGAAAATTTAAGAGATCTACAATAGAGCAAAATGATGGCCTCCAAACTGTCATTATTCCAGTCAAAAGCTTGTTTCTTCCCTTTGAGTGGCACTGATGGACCTTAAGATGAAATGCAAAAATAACAAGGGACCCTGAGAGGAATGGTATTTTAATAACTTTTTTAGTCTGAACACTCTCAGATGAAGAAGTTTGGTGAAGTTGGGGAAAATTCTAACATTCAGGTAATCTGTCTTCTTGAGTCCACCACCTAAACTCCTTCTGTCTCAGGTAGGCTATCAGGTCCCTCTTTGATCTCCATGGATGTTGTCTCAGGTCCACTAGTGGCTCTTTTCCAAGGAACATCTCACATGTCCTGCTGGGCTGTGGTCAGCTGACATCGTTGTAATTTTTATTTCTACCCTCTCCACTTGTAAGAAGCTATTTGAAGGGTGCAGGTTTTCAGGTTTGCTCAGGGGTGTGCTGCCCATAGATATTCATGACAGCTGTTCTTAGTTATCTAGCTTCTGAAATTTGTTTCTCAGGAGAAAGAATGTAAAAGAGGGTCCCATTTTAGCCAACCTTGGAGATAGTTGCTCCCTTTTTCACACACATCTGAAGTTTGCCCCATTCATAAAATGGAGAGCCTGTGTCTGACCTTATATGCAGATCAATATGGTCTCCTTTAGGTTCCTGAATGGAGACAGGCATTTTTAATTTGATTTCTCTCTTCACACAGATGAGATGAAAGAAGGATGAAGTTGACAGCTCTCATAACCAGCACTCATTTTCTTTCACTGGTGTGTCAAGATTGAATTTCCATATTTCCTTCCATTACTATTTTATCTGTAGCCTCCAAAGGCTCATGCCTGTGTGATGGACTAGGACTAGATTCAGGAATTAAGCAGGCACAGACACTGCAGCCACCAGCAGTGCCACTGAAGCCAATGCACTTCAGCAGCTGCAACTGTGCACTCATGTTCTGTAGGGCTGGGCTTGAGTGTGTGGTGCCTTCTCTAGGCAAACACCAGAGCTAGATGGCTGTGGAGGGAGTTCTGCAATCCCTCACAGGGCGGGAGGAGGAAAGCCTCACTCTGGCTGCTTATATTTTATATGTAGCCCATTGCTAATTGTGACTTTCCATGCCCCTAATTCCACACCCTGCATTTTCTCTGTGCTGTGACTGTGTTCATGACAGCAGGCTGCTACCATGACTCATGGAGTAGCACACAGCATTATGCAGGACGTGACCTGTGTAGCTTAACCCCTGATGGTTTGGGAAGAGAGAGCAAGGTAAGGGCTCCTGCTGTAAAGATTGGAGGCCTTCTCTCAGGAAGCAGGGGACCACTTGTCCATCCCTCCTCTTTTCCTCTGGGTTTCTTTATCCAAAACTCTGGACTCATCCTGATGTAGCTTGTTTAAAGTAGCTCCAGCCAGACTAGGAGTAGTAGCCTGAAGACCAGAAGGAGATGGAGGGGAGCAAGGACAATAGGCACAATGCCAGCTGTTGGGATGCAGAAGCCACCTGCCTGGAGCTGGTGAATGGAGAGAGTCGTCCCATAACTTCCACAAGTCCCTCCAGACCCATAGGTAGGTCTCCATCTGGGTGGTGACTACCCTGTACCTTGTAAGTCATGCAGCAAGTGTATTAGTTGTACAGGGCTGGTCACAACACACTGACTGCTCACTTGGCAGCATGTTTGTCACATCACAGCTATTACACCTGGCTTTTCCCTTTGCTCCAGATGAGAAGGGGTTGAGGTCCCCATGTCTCCAGCAAAACTGTGCAGCTAAGACTGAGACAATCCCCAGCAAAGGGAGTTGATGAATTTGTGTTTCAGCTTTCCAGAGGCTAAAGTGTGAGAGGTGAAAAGGGAGGGCTGGACCAAGGGTTTCTTTATTTTGGGAAAGGACCCCTTCCTTTGCAGGCTGAGCACAGCTTGTGTTGCTACAGCCAGCTCTTGGCTGCACTCAGGTTCAAAGCCATTGTAAATTGCTGGTAGAAATGCATTTTGCAGTTACCTCATGGTTTGTATGCAGCAGCCATGTGGCAGGGCCATGTCTGACAGCCACAGGGAGTGCTGCCAGCCAGAGTGACTCTGTGTGGGCAGCGTTGGCAGAGGAGGGGCACCTGCCCACCACTTCATGACACCAGTGCTTTCTCTTGGCCATGAAATCTATATCCACTCTTCTGCTATGGGGTGAAAGCCAAGAAACCAGAATGCCCTCACTTCAGAGTGGAAACCTACTTATCCTTTCCATCCCCTGGGAGGGGATAACAGCTGCCATTTATGTGGGCAGTACAACTCTGTTACATGTTGCAAATATCATGTGTGCAGCTTTGCCTGAGTCAGTATGGAAGGCTTCTTTACTATGTTCCTAACAAGGAAATGCAAATAGATCACATGGAGTTTTGCCAGCTTGGGGACCATTGCACAACCAGATGGTTTCTGGAGACCATCTCTGCAAAATTCATCACCAGTGCCCTCAGGGCTGTCCAGTCAGAGAACATGACAGACACACTGCCACTGAAGGAACGTTGTGCAACTTCAATGTGTCACTGTGGAGCAGTGGCATATGCATGGCTGGGCAACACAACCCCCTTCATGGCCACTCTGCTCCTTTATACCAGCCTCCATGAGGATGATGTAATGTGAATACACTTGTGATCTAAAAGATACATTTAAAACCTAATTTTTTCCTCATTTCCCCCAGCGTAACAGCATGAAGTCTGACTGAGCACAGGAACCTCTGGGTGGCTGAATGCTGTCCCCATGCCAGGATGAAGACCCTAAAGTAATACCTGCAGTGAGTGAGGAGGTAACGGTTTTGAAATTGCTTACAAGACTTTAGAGCCTAAGTACTGTTTATTTAAAGTGACATTGTCACTTGAGAGCTGAAGTGCTGCTGAGTGTTTCTGAACTGATCTAGCTAGAGACATGTCTGATAAAGCTCACTCAGACCAACAAGGTCCAACAACCCTGGCCATCAATCGCTCTACATTTCCACAGCTGAGTGAAAAAAGCACTCACCTGCAGGAGGAACCTTATTTGGGATGCTCTTGGCTTTTGATTTCATATCAGCAATTTACATACAGGCAGAAGAAACAGCTCTCAGATTTCAATGCCAGTGCCAAAGGATTTATCCTTCCCCAGACCATGCAAAAGGTAAATATTCATAAAACTTCTGTGTGCAAAGGCAGCAGAGAGAATTCAAATGTGTCTGAGAGGAATCTCTTTTATTTTCCTCAGGTACGAATAAAGGCACCCCCATCCCCTAGCTCCCTCTAGCTCTCCTTTTAAATCTCTTTTTAATGTCTTGCTTTTTACTGCTAATCATTTTCCCACTTTGCTAATGATGCTAACCTTAGAGCCTGCTGCAGACTGACTTGTTTCATGTCAGCCTCTCACTATTGCCCACTTTTGTTAAGCCACAAAGCAGGTTTCAGTCTATTCAACGTCAGCTGTTTCTCCAAGTTGAATATTACAGTTGCCTGTTTCAAAGGCATCTCCAAGCCCACAGTATTTCTGCACAGATACCTCTATTATTGTCTGTCATCAAAATACACTGGGCTACTCACTTGCTTCTCTCACCCCCTGCTTCTTTCCTATGTATGTGGCAAAGCCTCTCTTTGCTCTAATAGCTCTCCTGAGAGCAGGGTGAAGCAGGTCTTTACAGAGGCCTGTTAATTTTAAAGGACAAGCTTTATATATAAACACCCCTGTGGCAGTCTACTCTGGTGCAGTGGACTGTATCCCCACCATTCACCCATAATTAAAGTGCACAAGGACTGAGCCCACTCCCCAACAGGAGCTGCTGCATGAGGCCAGCCCCAATTCCCACCTCCCTCCAGCTGCAGAGAACAGCCCCAGCTGTCCCCAGGTGGGGCCAAAGCCACAGAGGGGGAGCAGGGAACTTGGGGGATGCTGGAGCCTCATTGCCCAGCCAGTGCTGGTGCTGACATGAGGTGTGAGCAGCATGGGGAGCTGATGAAGGAGATCTGCATGTTTAACAGAGGCTGTGTTGCAGACATCTTTCCCATCCAAAATCAATTTTCTCCCAGGTGCTGCATTCTGAGGGAAGTTTATTGTTTTTCCCCATACCATTTGTAAGAAGCCACAGAGATATAACTGTAAGTGTGACAACATTTGTACTTGCTGGGCAACTGAGACCTTTTCAGTGGCTTAGAGTAACCAGGAGGAGATTTTTCTCTGCAGATAAAAGATTGTGAAATGGTAACTATTTAGCATAAATTACATCTTCTGGCTCACTAATCACCTCTCAGTTCAAAAGACACAGCACTCTTCCATCAAGCTGCAGCACAAGCAAAGGGCTCCTGCTCCCTCCATCAGGTTGAGCAAATTGCTAGGAGAGGCTGACCCCTTAAATTGAAATAAAACACCTGAGGCTTGCAATGGGGGAAGCAACTTTATCTCTTTGAGACATCCCTTCCCTTCACCAACACCCACCCTCCCTCTGACCCTGCCACGCTTCCCTCCCCAGAGGAGGAAAAAAATAAGAAAGAAGGAAGGAAAGAAAAAAAGTCTGGTTGGTGCAAAGGGAGAATTTGGGGTTATTGCTAATGTTAGCATCCCCCCTTAGTTTTCTCCCCCTTGCTTCTCCAGTGCACAGGTAACACAACAAAATAAATCCCACAAAAGGCTTTCTGCCAGGCTGCCTTTGGAAGTTTGCTTAAGTGGCCTTAAGTAAGATAATAAGCAAGGAGTGTGAAAAGAGGAGACTTTGTCTTTTCACATTAGCAGCAGCCCTGTTCAAGTGGCAGTATCTATGAAAATGCTGTTCAGCCTTTAATGAGACTACAGTGTGTTAGTGTACCAGTCTAATTAATCCCATATTTTCACACAGCATAATTACTGAGCCGGGGCTGAATTATTTGGCTACTGGAGGTGGAGCAGTGCCTGCACTGTCCTCTGTCTCTGCTCCTCACAATTATTATGCTATACAGCAAGACACCATTGAAACCTCCTAGTATAGGACTATCTGTCATCTCTACATTATCAGTAAAATACACCACCTTCCATACTGTGCTACAAGGGCTTTAGCAAATTGCTATTTTTATGGGATATGATAAAGGAAATGCTACCTTATGTTCAAATTTTTAACTGTCTCGTGTGTGGAATATACAGCGGCACTTGGGGCACGGCTGTTCAGAGAGGCCTCATTTGCATTGCTACAGCCAGGGTGGGTTTCACTCTGCTACTTTGCTCCCATTCAGCTCTCTTTTTGTTTCTCTTCCACTCTTTTAAAATTTTTTTCATTCCTTTGTTTTTCTATTCCTTTTTCATTCTTTTCCTTCCCTTCCTTCCTTCCTTCCTCCCTTCCTTCCGCGTTACTTCCTCCCTCCCTCCCTCCCTCCCTCCCTCCCTCCCTCCCTCCCTCCCTCCCTCCCTCCCTCCCTCCCTCCCTCCCTCCCTCCCTCCCTCCCTCCCTCCCTCCCTCCCTCCCTCCCTCCCTCCCTCCCTCCCTCCTTCCTTCTCTCCCTGTCTTTCCGTCTCTTTCTCACTTCCTTGCTTCCTTGTTTCCCTTCTTGCATTCATCCTTTCTTGCTTTTTTGCTTTCTTGCTTCCCTGCTTCTCTTTCTTGCTTGCTTCCCTTGCTGCCTCTCTCTCACTCCCCACACTTCCAGAATCTCCATCTTTCCTGGCATTAAGCTTTTTCATCCCTTACAGTCCTTTCTCTCTCACCCCTCCTAGTTTGTGTTATTCCTTGAAACATATTTTTTGCACATTATTATTCACCTCTGATATATGATCTTGCCATTCTGGAACTGGTAGAGCCCCCCACCCCCTTCCTTCCCATAAGAGTTGAGGGAGATTTGTGGTTTAAACATTTACTCACTTGCTAGTGTTTCTGTGGCTGGTTTAATGGTATCTTTTTAATAGAAGGCCAAGCACTACATTAGCTCTATGGAACTGTTTTAAAATTATTCTTTAAAATAAGGAGGAAAAAAAGAAGAAGAAAAAAAAAAAGAAAAAAAGAGGATTGTACGCTGTAAATTTTAAGCCCAGCCTTAACAGTACATAAGGCTATTTTGTTGTTGTGTATGGTTTCCATCCATGCATTGTGAGATATATGGAGGTAGCTGTGGCCAGGCCAAGTGAGATCTCAGAATAAAGGGAACCACATGCTTAATAGCCAAAGTGGGAAAATTGCTGCTCCCAGGTTTTAACCAAATAGTGGCCCTGTGACATGAGTCCTCTTCTCTGCAAGCTTACACCCAGCGCATTCAAGGAGCAATAAAGTGAATTTCATTACACCTTTGCTGATACAGCCACCAAATATTGGATCTGACAGGCTGAAGCTCTTCCATATGTGCACATGGGAGCCCGAACAGCCTGCGCTGCCCCCCAGATTAGTGATACAGTGTGGGGGTCTTTTATCAATTGTCTAGGGGCAGCTGAAAGTAGCCCAAGTTCAAGGGTTAAGCACAGCTAAATGTTAACAAACTTCAGCTTGTCAGCCTTTGCAAACCTGGCCAGGGCAGCACAGCTTCTGCAGGGGCCAGTCTTTGGAGGTTGCTCACTGATGGGAGCCCTCCAAAGCTGGGGCTGCCCACCCCCATGTGAGGCAGAAAAAGCACTCATGTGTTCACACTTGCCAGCTGCAGAGATCTGGGGGGGGCTTTCTGCACCCAGATGGGTTTCATGCAGATTTATTTGCTGCTGATAGAAGTTTTTGGAGGATTCAGGGTGCTTTATATAGGGCTGTGAAGGGAAAGTTCAAAGTAAATGAGCTAAAAATGACTGTGAGAACAGTGGAACATTGCTAAAGCCTGGCTCCACTGCCCCTGGCACCTGGAGAGCTGCCTGTGCTAAGAGTAAGGGCTACAGCAGTGGCTGCATGTCCATGTGCAGCCTGGCTGGGGGTTCTGTGGAGATACAGACTGCTACATGATGCAGCCACAGCTCATCCTCTGGCCCCTTGCTATGGAACTGAAGACCAGCATCATCAGGAAACCAGCATTACTCTGGCTCTTGTTCTAGAAGTTTGGAGGGAGTTTATGCATGTTAAACCCAAGAGGCCTTACAAGTGTCTCACTTGAGGTATGTCAGGTTGCCAGCTTTTCCATGTTACACCCAAAATCATTGGCTACTTTTTAAAGTCATGGCTGCACATGCTCTAGAACTTATCAATTCCTCTATGTAAATACACCCTGAAGTTTTCTCCCTATCCTTGCAACCCTGAATTTTACAGTAGGCTGCTTTCCTATCACTATTCATATCTGTCAGGATGCCCTGTCCTGTGAGCTGTGTCTTTCTGAGGATTTTCAGAGCTCTCTTCTTTTCCACTTTCACACTTCCATCTGCTTCTTGCTTCTGCTTAAGCTCCTTAGGCTCTCTTCCATCATCCACTGTTGTCCTGACTCATCATTCTTTGAACCTTTGCATCTATCCAAATCCTAAAGCTGGCCTGCTATGATCTGTTTTGGTATATTTTTTTTTTAACCTTCTTTAAAAAGTGCTATGAGTTAGTCCTGATCTGTTATATTTGGTGGCCACCTTTAAAACACTAACATATACTCGAGGTCAGTCACAGATGAACTTGGTTGTTTCTCTGAGCTCACAGGAAAGGTCCCTCAGGATGTGACATACCATACCATAAGATGGCACCTCAGGGTCAACGCTGGCTGCTAATGCCAACCACACTGGGTTTGTTAAACTGCTCTACCAGGCTCTGCTTTGGGCTGGAAGCTGAGACAGGGATTGGAAAATACATTCTTCTGAAGCTCCATGGAGTCCAGTGCCAGGCATGCAGGACATACATTTTGTAGATGACTGCTTCTAATGTCCTTCCCCACTGCTGCCAGCTCCTGTGTGCTCACAAAGAACAGTCCTGCTCAAGGTGAATCACCTTGCTATTCCTTTTTTTCCTCTCCTTCATCTTTTTCTATAACACTTTCTTCTTCTTTTTCCACTCATGTTGTGCACATGAGGCCAATTAAGAAGCATTGGACAACAGCACAGAAACTGGCATTTACAGCTGTGGAGCTTGCAGAAAACCAAGCAACAGATGTTGCACAAATGGAAGATGTAAAAAGCACACCACTGATACTCAAGGCTACCTTCACCTGAGCAGGGTACCCTGATTAACTGCTCACAGCAGTGCCACAGGTGACAGGGCAACAGCTGAGAGCTGCACCAAGGCTGCCAGTGAAGATCCATGTTGTGATGGATAGGCACGAGGACTCCTGTGGAGCAACTGATAAGAAGGAAAATGGTAATGACCCATTCCTGCATCCTGTATGTGATCTTTCAAGATGAGACATGCAAGGTAAGAGGATTTGAGCCTTATTTCGAACACCTCTGTGCTTCTCAGGCCCTAACAGAGCAATTTCAGTGCTCCTCAACTGTTGTTTTGACCTCTTCAACCAGTAACCAAAGATGTCAACCTCAAATGCAAGTGGCATTCAAAAGCTAGGCTTCTATCAGTGGTTTTGCATGTCACATCAAACCTCTGTGCCAGAGCACCTCTGCAAGTTACCCTGTGTTGAAGAACTTTGAAAGGAATGGCTGAGATTTAATATTAGGTGCACCAACTTGCCCATGACATGTTCAACCTTTAAAAAAATGAATGATTTCTTTAAAAGGTTGGATGTCTCAGGCTAGCATCAGAACAAGCAACTTGGGGTGGGGAAGAAAAACATCGAGAAGCACCACAAATAGAGAAATCAGGGGAAAAATCTCAAGTGTGTGCTAAAATGGTGTGGAGGAAATTAATTACTAGGAGGCTTGGTATAAATAAGACATTACACGACCCCTTCTGCCAGCAGGGGATCTCTGGAGGTGACAGACAAGTAAGACAGGGTCCTAATGAATAGCCTTTCCCTAAAATTCTTTGCTGTGGGCTCAGCATAAACCTTTACATAAAAGCAGGAGCCTGCGAGCAGTAGGAATTATTTATATTAAATGTGCTGCTCAGCAAAACATGGCAAAATTCCTATTCCCGACTGGAAGAAAATCATATTTCATGGCTGTAATACCATTAAGCAGGATACAGAGAATGGCAGTAGGGAATAGGAGTGGGAGTGAGGCCCACCAGCAGGGGAAGGGGTTTTTTACCTGGTAGGAGCTGGGGCCCTGCTGGGTGCCTCCCTGAGTCGATATCTCACTGCTGTTGTGCAGAAAAGAGGAGAGATGGAGGGGACAAACCTCCGTCTGAGACCAGAGATGGACTTTCCCCAGTGGAAAAAACATGGAATTTAGTAGGCATAAACCCAGCAGGGTTTCATTGGGATTGCTCTAGAAAGGTAATAGCCTTCAAATGGAGGACAGGATTGGTGTTAAAATCCCGGGTGAAATCCTGTGATGACTGACAAAAGGTTCAATAGCCAGCTAGGGGCTAAGCGCTGCACTGGAGAGGTTCCTTCACAACACAAAGGACCACAGGCATGGAAAGGAGCAGGTACAGCTCTCTCCACAGTCATCTGCACTGACCAACCTGCAGAGATGGGGAAGTGGGTAGAGATGCAACCAAGGGCTCTCAGATGGGCTCAGAAAAGTAACATGAGCAAGATGCTATAGTGGAAAGTGTTTGGAGAAGACAAGAAAATTATGTAATTGGAAAAGGGAAAACCCCAGAAGCAGTAAGACCCCAAAAGAGTATGACTCAGTTCTCAGGGGCAGTTTGTTTTTTACATCTTGCTGAAACAAGGCTGGGATATGCACTTAGAGAAGCACAGAGTTGTAGAACTGTTTTGGTTGGAAAAGACCTTGAAGATCATTGAGTCCAACCATCAACCTAACACCACCATGGCCATTAAACCATGTCCCATAGTGCCATGTCTGCATGTTTCTTGAATACCTGCAGGGAGGTGACACCCTGGGTGACTCCATGGGCAACATATCCCAATGCCTGACCAGCCTTTCAGGAAAGGGATTTTTCCCAATGTGTGCTAGTGTAAGTGATTATGGCTGCTCAGGAATAGACTTGGTGTTAATGTCAACAAACTGTTTTTTTAAATGCCTACAGCACAGCGCTAATGGACTGTTAAATCCTAACCCCCCTCCTCGATCCCTGGAGGGATTGAGTGGACATAAAGCTGGGATACACACAGCTCCCTTCAGCATCACGGGGAGGAGGTGTTGGTACCTCTTGGTGTTCGGTCCAGGGAAAGACACAGAATTGAAAGGAGATTTATACCCATTCTATAAGATCATAAATCAGTCAATCAAGTGAGCAAACTAAGACAGTCTCTCATTTCCCCAGGATGATGCAGAGCTCTGTTCTTGTCATGGGGATGCCTGTGCTGTCTTGACACGCTCGGGGAACACCGGTGCCGACAGAACAGGCCTCTGAGAACGGTCGCCGTGCTGCAGGGACTGCCCCAGGCTGCAGAGCTGCTGTTGATCAGCCTGGCTCCAGTCTGGCAGTGAGGACACATGGGCAGCAGGCACTGCAGGCATAGTCCATGCCAGTCCTTCCCAACATACCTTCTTCCATCGGCGATGAAGCAGAGGATATAGTGCCACGGGTGCATCTCTGCAGAGGTGTTCTGTTCAAAGCAGGCGAACTGACAGGCTTCCCTCATGAAACAGTAATGGAGCTTACATATGAGGGAAAAAAAGATCATCAGAAACCAGTTTTCTCCCAAGTAAGATAATTCTGACATTACTGAAAATACTTCAGACTTGTCAGTGAAATCTCAATGTCACTAAAATTAACTGGCATATTTAAAGATTGACTTGCTTGCTTGCTTTCAAGTCGCAGTCAGGCTGACATGGGGAGGCACTTGCTATTCTTATCTTTTACACACTTGTATTTCTTGGCCTTTAACAGCTTCTTCTGCAGCACGCACTGCTCTGTCTGCCAGGGATAACGGGTGTCACTGCTTGCTACTAATCCATTATGGCAAGCTGTCTAATTACCACTGGTGTAGCAGTAAATAAAATGCGGGTTCACTTGCTGGCCTGCTCCTTATCCCTCATCTGAGAAGTGGGCAAGTGTTGTATCACCCCAATTATTGCCCCATTTACCTGCCTGTTCCCTTGACTATGGCACTGCTAATTACTTACTTTGTTAGGCAGAAGAAATATTAGGTGTTTATTTCATTTGCTGTGATGATAAGAAATACAGCTCCTATTATTTTTTTTCCCCTGAACTAGAAAATTCCCTTTGTGGCAATCCTTCTAGCCTGTGTGCATAAATAAAACCTCATTTTATTCTGGCATAGCTTTGGTACCTGAAAAGAGATCACATTGTGGTCAGGAAAATGTTCTTGTCTCTTTTCTCTGCTGTGGGAGCGGCAAGTTAGAGAGGTATGTGAAGTAGGACTGGATGTCATCTAAACCAAAGTTTATTCCTGAAGCAGCATTCTGCAAGATAACCACCTGAAATCAGTGCTGTTCATCCAAATAAGTCTTGGAGGCTCTTGGTTTTCAGTGAGGAACTAGAAATTGGGAGCAGTCTTAGCCTGTGTCTGAGTTGGACTACATGTGATTTTAATCTTTGGCATTTTCAATTGCTGCAGCCAAAGGGCTCCACTTGGACTCCAGCATCATGAGATCATCCTCAGTAAAATTGCTGGTTAGTAGCTGGCAAAAAAAAAAAAAAAAAAANAAAAAAAAAAAAAAAAAAAAAAAAAAAAAAAAAAGTGAGTTAGTACTATATTTAATGGTGAAGTGGCAGAGGGAAAAGCTAGCTTAACCCCTGAAACACATGGGTTGTCCCAGGCAAGGCAGCAAGAGAAGTGGTCAGTTTGGCATAGGAACTTCATCTCCATCTCTAAGTGCTTTCCAAAGAGCATTATGTGAGCAGAGAGGACTGACATAATGCCTCATGAAAGCAAACTTAGAATGTCTTCCAGGACTCCAGCTGGTACTCTGTTGACCATCTTAGCACCTTACTCAACTGCTAACAAACTCTCAGTTTGTTGCCTGAAGCAGTTCTGGTTCACCAGGATCTCCCTTTTTAGCAATGCAGCCTTAAATAAATATTTTTGTAAAGGTGTCCTGAAAGAGGTGCCTGAGATGATCTCTACAGTGTGTGTTTCAAGAAGGGCTTTGTTTGAGGAATTTGATGTGGTGACTCTTGGTTGCTTTCATTTTTGTGGCCGTCTAGAAATTGTCCAGCGGCAGTGCAGACCCTTTAGAGATGTCCAGGTGGCCAGGTAGGATGTAAAGATTCCTGTTTCCCCTGCTTTTAAACCCAGGGAATCCTGCACATTCACAGTAAATGGACATCTAAAAAGAGCTGAAATTAATGGAGGAGGATGCTAAGGATATTTTAAAATATTTGTGCATTTATACCCATGCCCGTGTATCTGTCTCTTCTCAGAGGTAATTAGTGATAGAAAAGAGGGAATGGCCTCAAGCTGCAACTGGGCAGGTTTAGATTGGATATTAGGAAAAAAAATTTCCCAGCAAGATTAGTCAGGCATTGGAATGTGCTGCCCAGGGAGGTGGTTGAGTCGCCAACCCTGGAGGTGTTTAAAAGTCGTTTGGATGCTGTGCTTGAGGATATGGTTTAGGGTGAATGTTGTAGAGCAGGGGTTTTGGTTGGACTTGGTGATCCTGAGGGGCTTTTCCAACCTGAATGTTCCTGTGATTATAATGTATATTTTTCAGCTGAACATCCTTTGGTTTTGTGACTTGTGCCATTCAGTGCATCTTTGTGCCATCAGCCTTGGTTTCGCTTGCTTTGCAGCTTGCCTATGGGTTTCAAGATGCCAACCTGTGAAACAGAAATTTGGATCAACAACATTGTTGTGTTTTCACTTCCAACAATACCAGAAATAAAGCATAAAGGGCTTGTGGAAATGGATGTCAGAGGCAATCTCCCTTCTTAAAATGTTCAAAATGCTCATACTTCAAGGACATGATTTAAATGTTCATTTTAGCCTTTTCTATCACCTTTAAACAAGGCATTGGCAACATTCATTTAGGCTAGGGAATAATCAAAAAATCTCTTGTGTTTCCTAGCACTGGCAGGGACACTCTTTGGACATCCAGATTTTGAATACTGGAAGAGCCTTGCCTTGGGACCATTAATGGCCAGGTGAAAGAAACATGCTTTGACCATTGCTATCAAAGAAAGCCCAATTATGATCTTTGAGGTCTCTTCCAACCTTGGTGATACTGTGGTACTGTGATACGGTGAGATTTTTGAACATATTTGATAGAATAATGAAACTTCAATTTCTTCTCAGACTCACTTGGATGTTTGGGGTGGGGTGGGCATTTGCAGCTCGAGTGTTGGCTAGTTGAATTTGCCTTCAAGTTCTTGGTACTGAAGGAGGTACAGTGGGAAGGAGGAGGTCATGGTGCAACTCCCTGGAGGTACAACCTGCTGTGTCGTAACAGGTCAAATGGAGGGGAAAGAGGCAGAAAAGGGCAGCCAATAGAGGATCCAGAAAGCATCCAGAACACTTCAAAGCAATCTGGAGGAAGGAAAAGAAAACAGCAAACAGGAAAGGATCTCTTCCAAAAGTTAGCCCCCCCCCTCCCCCAAAAATCAAATGAAGGGAAAGAGGCAGAAATCAGAAGCTCCTTCCTTCACTGCTGCACGCTGAAATGCCCTATCTGCAGAGATGACTGACATCACTGCAGAAGAATGTAAACTTTGATTTAGGAAAAAAATGCTGCTTGCTGCTGCTCCTCTTTGGCAGCATAGCTCCTTTCCTCGGAGTATTTTTATCTGATTATGCATGTATATGCACACAGATAAATATTTTGTTAAAAGCAGGAGGATACTTCTTTCTTCCTTTCTTCCCCGCCCTTGCCACAGAGGCTGTGCACCATTCCAAGTGGGCTCCTCCAGAGGACTTCCGCATGTGCTGCTTGCTAGAGGAATCATAGAATCATAGAATGGCAAGGTTGGAAGGACACCTCAAGGATCATCTAGTTCCAACCCCCTGCCATAGGCAGGGACACCTCCCACTAGCACAGGTCACTCAAGGCCTCGTCCAACCTGGCCTTGAACCCCTCCAGGGAGGGAGCAGCCACAACCTCCCTGGGCAACCTGTGCCAGTGCCTCACCACCCTCACTGGAAAGAACTTCCTCCTAACATCCAGTCTAAATCTTCCCTCTGCCAGTTTAAACCCATTGCCCCTCGTCCTGTCATTGCAAGATCTTATAAATAGTCCCTCCCCAGCCTTCCTGTAGCCCCCTTCAGATACTGGAAGGCTACTATAAGGTCTCCTTGAAGCCTTGAAGAAGGAACAGAAGAGCTAAGTGAAAATTATCAAATAGTACTAATAACAGTGAAAATAACAAGTAGGCTGAGTGAGAAACGTAGGACTAACTCAAGCCGTGTCCTTTACACCAGCAATAAATGACCCAGCGCTGGGTAAAGTGGGTTGCTGTATTAAAACTAATGTGGGAGGTGTGTGTCCCTGTCCTTCCCCTCATTACCCCACCCTAGCCACAAGGATCTGTGCTGGGGGTTCAAGTATCTCCCCTCCCTCCCTTCAATCTGCCTAGCCAGAGCCCTCTCCCTGCTTGACAGCTACCGCAAGCCCAAACTGACAGCTCTTCAAAATCCGCCGAAGAAACCCAGCATTAATTAAGTCATTGCTGGACTGTAATTTCCTTGAGAAGTAAAAAATTCTCACACAAGAAAAGGTTACAGAGACCTTTTCTGTGTCAAAATTACCATGCTGCATGAATATTAACGCTCTTAATGAAGACAACCTTTGCTTCATCAGGAAGGTTCTGGAGCAGGTGCCAAGCCTGAAGTCTCACTCTGTGGATTTTCTGCTCTGTGAAAGTCGGCACAATGCAATTTTTCCATTAAAATCAACATTTCCCACATGATCGCAGGGCTTTTTTTTTTTTTTTTTTCCTTCTTCTTTACAGATAGGTGGAAAGAGGGGGGGAAAAAAATCCCTCTGCTTTGAAATCAAACATTTAAAGGTTTCATTCAACACATTAATCAGTGCTGAGAAAGGAGAGAGGAGGAGGAGCAGGAGGAGGAGGAGGAGGAGGGGGGCCATGGAGGGGGGGATCTGCCTTATTTATACAGATCTCGCAGCGCTTCCATAGATCACAGCTGCCTTCATGTTGTGCTCTGCCCCGGGGTGCCGCCAGACACATCCTCTCCAGAAAGGCTTGGTGGGCTCATGGGAGGGTCAGGATGGGGATGTCGGGAAGAGGAGGAGGGGGTAGAAGTGCCATCACTGCTGCCCTGCTTGAGACATGAGCCCTGACCTTAAGCCTTTGGGCGCTCCTGCCCCAAAGGTCAAGGATGAGCGCCAGGAAGTTTGGCCATCTTGGAGGGCATGGCTGAATGGGGCATCACCAAAAAAAAGGAGGGGATAAGGAAAGGGAGCCTCCCAGGCTGGGGAGAGAGAAGAGATGCTTGACTAAGGATAATGTATATCAGCAAGGAGGTACATTAGCAGGAAACAATGGGGAAAAGGCCTGAGCCTTGTTCTTTGGCTTTCCCTCCCGGATAGGAGGGTTTTCAATGGCATTGCACTGCCTTTGGGCTGAGCCATTTCACCAGCATACAGCTTCAAAGGAGGAAAGGGAAAGAAATTATAAGGAAAAGTGTGGACAAATGGAGAGGACAGAAGAGATGTTGCAGCTTTAGAAGGCAAAGCAGGTAAAAGCCACCTCTTTCTCCCTCTTCAAAAGGAGAAAATTATAGGAAAACTGCCCATTAATTACATCTTCTACTTCTACTTATTAGGCATTCATGATCTAATAATGGCTGTGGCTAACTTATAAAAAAAAAAATCTGATTATTTTCTGTTGGGGCATGCAATGGCCTGTATATATTAAAAAGGTAAGCAATGATATATATTTATGGGTACTGATGTAATAGCTATTAGATTTATAATGCAGAGAAGAAACATAATTTTATTAGAAAGAGCAATAGTTCACAATCCTATTATTGTTTATTGCTGACGTCAGTGCTGAACTATAATAAGAATCATGTAACAACTGGAAATAATAATAAAAATGCCGTTTAGATTTGCAAGAAAGTGGATCCTCTAAAACAAAAATAGAGATTAGGGACCCCAGGCTCGAGCTGCCTGGGGATACCTGCCAGCAGGTTGTGTGGGTTGTGGCAGCACTTGAGATGCTGGTCAAGATTTTCACCCACCCTGAAACAAAGGCAAACCTCTTCCTGACCCCAAATATGCCACTGCAAACACCTGGGCAAGGCCTGCAGGAAACATCCCAGGGCATTCCTGTGGGTGTGTTCCTACATGTGAAGCATGACCTCAGAGGGGTGGATCACTGTGTCCTCCTCCCCAGGGACAGAGGGATGTCTGGGGCTCCCTCATCCCCAGACCAGCCTTCCACTGTGAGCGACACACAGGCATCAAACCATCCTTTGGCATCCTGTACAGTAACCTCAATAATCTGAGTTAACAAAATCTCTCATCCTAAGCCTCATTAAAGTACTCATGCTACTACTCAGCACCATTTATGGCCAGCCTTTGTTTTATGTGAATACATACATATATACTCAGTCTCTAAATCTTTCATTAGAACTGCCCTAAAAATCTATTTCCAAGCTGTATCTAGAACTGTCAGCCTTGCTGGTCTCTACTTCTCTATACCATTTTTTCCCCCTTTCTAGCAGGTTTTTGGGTTTTTTTTTTCCCTTTAGAGCCGTGTTTGCTGACCTTCAGACTAAAGAATTAACTCATTCTCCTGACATCTGTGAATTATTAATGAAGGTGTTTCAGAAAGTTCCTTAGCCACCTCATTTAAAACTCCTGGGTGCAAATTAATAGAGCTGTTTTTGGGAAAGCTTAATTTTAGCAGGTGCTGCCTCAGATCTTCCTTTGTTGCAGAGATGAACATTCTGCTCCCGCAGAAACGTCAGACGGGATAGCTACACCCTCCAGCTTCATTGCAAACACAGAACAAAAGTGTCTAGTCAACACTTCTGATCTTTCTTTGTTAATCCTTACAATGCTGTGAGCTGTCTGTAGCAATGGTCCCACAACTGTTCAGGTTTTTTCTTGCTCTTTTTAGAGTTTTCTGCTGGCCACTGATTCTGCATTGATTTCTTTTAGCTTTGTGTGTGTGTGTGCATGGAAGGAGGAAGAGGAAAGGAGGGTACAACAGAATAATTTTTTTGCATCTTTGGACACTTCTCAATTTTCATTAGATTTCTTATGATCTGTCCCACTCATTTCAAGGATTGCATGAAGCCTCATACAGTCAACTCTTTCCTTTTAGAGCACATAATAGTCAAAGAATACAAATCAGAGTGAGTGCTATGTTTGGAGAAGACAAAGGCAGGGCTCCCAGTGACAGAGTCTGTGGGGCTGCATGGCTGGGATAGCATCAGTCTCTGCTGAGAAGTGGAGTGAGCGCCAGGTGTATCTAGCAAGGGATTACAACCCTCCTAAGCATGTGTCCCTACTCCCATGTAGGATTCAAATCAAAGAGTACATCTTACTATTGAGACATCCCCTGTGGCCATATACTGGATGAATAATTCTTGTCCTCCAGGAACCTTCACCTGTCACACCAGCCCTCCTTCTCTCTGATGCTCACTAGCCATCCTCTGGCCAAGCCCTTTCCCGCTTCTCAGTCCCAGCTGGTACTTGCTGCTCCATGGCCCTGCCCTGCCAAACTTCCCTCCCAAATCCCAATTCACCTACCATCAGCCACCACTGATCCTGTTCTTTCCCTGGACAGCTGTTAGAAACCTGGTCTGACCTGCAAATACATTACTCTGAGCTTCACTTTACAATTAGACCCAGCCACAGGTAAGAGAAGGTGAAAGTAGGACATGCAGTCAGCAAGTGCCACAAATTAGAAAATTTAATTTGTGGCCAGAAACCTGCACTTTCAACTGAGATGCCTCAATATGAAGGTGTTAGAAAGGAAAAATGGTCTGCAGATGTTGGTACAGACAAAGTCAGAAGCTGAACCACAGCAGGAACAGAATACTTGGATCCAATAAATTGCCTTCATTAAACCAGTGCAGCCTGAGCTAGATATTCCTATAAACTAGTGGAATTTCAGATTTCCACAGAACGAGGTGATATTGTGTCCTGTAATGATACAAATATTCTTATGGGACATGATACCACACTTAAAACTCTAAATTTTTAAAGGTGCTTCAGTTATTTTATACCAGCAGAGTGTCTTCGGAATGAACTAGATTTGCTATTCCATCCGAAGAACAAAGAGAAAAATTTATGGAAGATCAAACAAATAAAAACACATTGAGAAAGACAGTAAGTGATGTCAACGCACTAAGAAATTAAAAACTTTGCATTAGTGTCTGAGCTTTTTTGTTGGTACCCAGGTATTATAAATAATAAACTAAACCGAAATTGTACATATTATAAAGCTGCGTTTTCCTGTAGGGGTTCTGGTGACATGTACAAACCACGCGAGCTTTCCTCCTGTGGCTTATCCATGTCACTAATCCCCCTCTAGAAAAGCAGAGAAGGGAGGCACGGCAGGGAGGGGTGAAACTTGTGCGGGGATGATTCCATCTTTTGCCTACATTTGTTTCCAAATTACTTGACAAGCCTTGCCCATGGCTTTCCAGGAGTCTGCCTTGGGATGAATGAACTTCCGCAGCAGAGAGATCCGTCTTGTGAAAAATGCTTGTTTTGGGTCATTGAAACTATTTGGGAAATATTTGGCTGAAAAATAGAGGGGAAAGTGAACTCAAGTGGAAAATCTTATTTGTGACTGATGAAGAGCGATAATCTATATTTTGTCTCTGTCAAATTTTTGTTCTGAAGACTATTTGTAATGAACTCAGCTCAGTCTCAAATGATGCTTCCTTTCTTTTTCCAAGTGATTCCACCAGGCAGGGGGAGGAAAAAAGAAAAAAATGAAAAAAACGAAAAAAAAGGNATGCAGACCTGATTGTGATAAAATATACTTTAAAATGTAACTTTAAAATTACCCTCTAACTGAGAAATTACTGTGAAATGATTTCTGTCAGATTTATTTGGAAAAGCTCTGGCACAAGCGAGTCTCATCTTCACTGGGTTACCTTGGAAAAGCCTGGGTTCTGCACTAGTTGCCATCACTTTGCTACCCGGTGCAAGCTCCCACTGGCTTTGGAATGCTCTAACAATGACCCCAAAATGCATCCCCCAGACCCATGCACTGTGCTACAGGGGATCTCCTGAGATTTTGACCTGGGGTAATGAAAGGTGAAGAGCCTTGCTGCCTGCTGTGCACCTTGCAGGACAGTGTTTTAACTTTTCCATCAAAACAGACGGGAGTTTTGTTCAGAAGAAGTCTGCCAAACCTGGAGGTGCTGCCTCCCAAATGACAACAATCGTGCCAGGATCACTGCAGGAGTCTCACCCCCTCTTCCTCCCTGCCACTCCTGATACCTTCATCCCAGAGAGATGAAACAGTGAATCTCACTCCTGGCTCTTGCTGGCTTCTTAGAAAACCCCAGGCTTAATCAGGAGGCTTGTTTGTGGTGCAGCTCCTTGTCTCACAAGTACTACAGATGCCACTTCGTTGCACCTAAACTGCTTACGAGACAGCACTCTTATCTAATAAGACATAGCACAGCCATACATATTTATTTATATTTGAACTCTTGCCCTCTGTACTATACTGCAGGTCATGCATCTGCTCCAACACCACCTTATTAATTTTCTACTACTCTTCTCCATAGCGGCAACAGCATTTTGAAGCCTGAAAGGAATATTTTCCTTTTTTTTTCACTTTGATCTATCTCTTTAACTCTTTAGCTGCTGAAAGGAGGGGAGCCTGGGCTTCCAGAGCACGGTATTGTAGTGCTCCTTGTTGGGAATGGGGACACAGCAAGGCTCTCCAGACAATGTCACTTCTCTGCCTGTGTAATACATTACTGTTCTGTTTTGTACCTTGCTAATTAGAAAGCAGGAAAGAAAAAAAAATATATTTATATATAAAAGAGCTCCCATCTGACAGGCTCAAATTACAAAAGTATTCTGATATAAATTATTTAATCAGTGGGGGGAAAAAAAGAAAGTCACAGTACTAACTATCATTTCTAGACAGAGTATTAACAACCGTTTCTTTCATTGGCTTCTGGTGTCTTATTTTGTGCACCCATCACCAATAAGAAGCTATTGCATGATGCTTACCATAAAATATGACTTTCATCTCTTTGTCTTTGCATTCACTTGCTTCATTTACCTTCCTAATGTATAAAAAGTTTTTAATTTGCCTCCCTCCCTTCGTCTTCTGTCACTAGCACTCTTGAAAACTTCTGGGAGAAAAAAGTAAAGACTTTAATTCATATATGGGACCCCATTCTGCCAGGCAGATCTGCCAGTCTTTGAAATACGCTCCATGAACAAGGCGTCGTTTGAAGGTGTGATCTCAGCTTTATGGCTAGGTTACAAGCTGGTGATAGGAAATCATCCTGACAAACACGCTCATCTCCAAATCCATGCCTCCTTTGATGCCCTATGGTGATGTATGGTCACCAGCAGACCGAAGGCTTGCTTGGGCTGGCTGTCCACAGCAGCAGAGGCAAACACGTTCAGGACCCTAACTTTACCTGAGGGCAGAGATGGCCACAGCTCGAGCTTGAAGCCCACCTCTGCACAGAGAGCAGCCAGTTGAGATCAATCTTGCACCAAGGTTGCATTTGTCCTCAGAGAAGCTGTCCAGAGACTGGGCCCCATGAGTCTTATCTACTTCAGCAAGTGACTGAAGCTCCCTCTCCAGAGCTCTCCTCGGTATGGGCACACATCTCCAGCATGTGGACAGAAGCTTGTGGTGCCCAGGTCATTTCTCCTGCCTCCATCTCAAAGTCAAGCCCAGAAGTTTAACAAGCTCTATTGTGAAGAGGACTTGCACAGCAGGGCTTTCCTGAAACAACTACAAATAGCTTGATGTAGTCATGACACTGAACAGACCCAAAAGCAGAAAGTACACCTTTAAAATATTAAAAGACCCAGCCTCTTTCAAAAGACAGAAGGTATCCAAGGGTGTGGCACAAGAACCCTCCTTGTGCAAATGTGCTGCTGTGAGGCCAGCAAAGCTGTGCTGCAGGAAAACAAGGGGGAACACATAACAACCACCTATGGGCTGGGGGCTGCCCCCAGAGCAAGATTTCTCACCTGAGAACTTGAGCAAATTGATTTTTAAAAGACCAGGAAGGGTAACACGAGCCAGAGCCTGTGCTCATGGATAAAGTGATTGTGCCCAATGTGAAGGCTGCTCTGGGAGGTGCAAACCAGAGACTCTCCTTGAGTCAATGCCTGTGTCTGATAATAGTGGCTGAATACATTTTGATTGTCTGCTAAGATTACATATAACAATAAACAGAGAGACTAAACTTCCTTCCACAGTATGTCATATCTATCTATTTATCTACTTATCTATTTACCTACCTATCTCCCTATCTCTCTATCCCTATTTCTATCTCTGTCTCTGCCTACCTCTATCTCTCTTTCTCTCTTCCTCTCTATCTCTATCTCTATCTCTATCTCTATCTCTATCTCTATCTCTATCTCTATCTATCTCTATCTCTATCTCTATCTCTATCTATCTCTATCTCTATCTCTATATCTCTATCTATCTCTATCTCTATCATCTCTATCTCTATCCCTATCTATCTGTCTATCTATCTATATACACATTCATATAGCATGTTTAAAGTCCATATCCTGTTGGATAAGCAGCTGGAGCTATTGAGATTTTCATGGAAATAACTCTCTTTTCTTCCCATGAGCTGCAAGTGGGACCAGAGTGCTATTTGGGAAAAAAAAAAAAAAAAAAAAAAAAAAGGTAGACAGGACATGCCTGTGGCACAGAGCTTTTTAGGCAGCCAGATGGTGAGATGGTGCAGGTGTGTGAAGGCTGCAATGTGGTAGGGCTGCTCCCTTTGAAGTTGGGGCAATGCTGCTGACTGCTTCCTGGGGGGCACAGCCCAAGGAAGACCACTGATGCAGCCAGGATGGAATTGCACTGATGCAGCCAGGATGGGTATTCCCTTGAATGCTTCACACTGGCCAAACCCTCTCAGGCTGCATTTTTGGCCTAGATGTGCCCTCAACACTGTCAAGAAGGTGCAGAGCCTTTAGCCTTCCTCAGAGCCCCAGAAGTCACCATTTTCCTCATTAGACCTGGTCCTTGAAGCATCACTGGGAAGGTGACAGTCCCCAGCACAGGCCAAAGGCTCTATGCTCACCTGCTTTTCCAGAGAAGCTCAGGGGTTTTTTAGTCCAGCAGAGCTGCTGCTAGCAGGAGCCTCTCCTCTACTCTTTCTCTCTCTCCTCCTTGCCACCACCAGACACTAAAAGTATGAAATAAAGCTCATTTTTCTGACATAACACATTAAGATCTTGAAAGTTTATGCCACAGCAATGCAAAATGAATACCTCTTACACAAGAGAGGTGAAGTGCTGCCTGTTTGTTAGCAGGGAGGGGAGTTCTGCTCACATTATCTATCACACTGTGCAATGGCAACCGGTGCAACCCAGCCCTCGTCCTCCTCACTCCTCCTGCCAGCTCCCTCCTCTTGCCCCTGCAAGAGGGAAATAGCTGTGTTCAGAGGCAGAGGTCATGGTTTGACATGGTGCTTTAAACGACAACAGCAAACAAGGCTCAGGATTTAAAAGCTGGTCATTCTGTGGAGCTGCCTTACCCTCAGCCAACATCACAGGACTGTCCCAGCAGTGCCACCACTACAAATCCATTCAAGGCACAAGCTGCTGTCTTGGCAAAAGTGGCCTTTGTGCTCCTTCAGTGAGGATGGGGGGAGAAAAAAAAAGGTACCCCCTGCTTGCTTTGCAGATAAATTGTCAGAAGCAAAAAGCTTAAAGCCCATGGCTACTCAGGGTGGGCTGGGAGAAGTCACCTTCCCTGGGAGGAATTGCAGCTTGCAGCTTTTAATCACCGAAGTGAGGTTAGATTGCTAAAGCTGGAGGCAAAGGTGGCAAATGTAGCTTCTGGGAGTCAGAGACAACTGAAATGAAACTCTGGAAAAGTCTGAAGCTGGTCACTGGAGGAAAGCTCAGCCTTTATCCACACCAAATTGTGTGCAGACTCTTCATTTTTGTGTCTAAACACATGTGGTGCTGGCTACCTGTGTGTGAGCTGTGGGAGGAAGGGAGGTTATTTTCTACAAGAAAAAAAAATCAGTTCACACACTCTGGGGCAGGGTGAGCAATACCTCTTCATCGGATGCCTGATTGACTTGGTAAGTGCTGAGATTTATAAGCCCTTAGCAAAAATAAGGGCAAACTAGCAAAAAAGTCCTGACAAAAGAGTGTTCATGAGCACAAAGGGAGGAAGCCCTTGGGTCATAAACAGGTAGGTAAAGGTATGACATTCACACGTCCCAAGGCAGCTGCTTTGGATGGCTTTGATCACCAGGCAGCTTGATGGATTTTGGTCTGGTCCACTCTGACTGCTCTTATATTGCATACAGACTAACTTGTACTGAGTTAAGCCAGTGGACACTTACTGTGGCTGAAGAATGATGTGCTTTGCTCCAGCCTGACACCACTGCTAGCTAATTTAGAGTAAACAGAAATAAAAATGGTACAAAGTACAGTAAAAGTATCCAGCTTCCAGTGATTTAACAAAATTGGTTCATGCTCAGATAAAACCAGTGCAACTCAGCACACAGATAAACACTGAGGGAAACTAATTAAACGTCCAAACAAAGGAATAAAAACATGAAATCAGTTTGCCAGTAAAGAGTGTCGATTATAACATAGATTATATTGTCCCAGTAGAATTGCAGGGCTTTTATCTTTCTTTTTTTTCCACGGACTTTGTATTGTTTTGGTTTGATTTTGGTGTGGTGCTGCTTGGTGTTCCCACTTCAACCTCTTCACTTGACAGAAAAGGCTGGAGGTGCTGTCACTCCCTTCTCTGCATCAGCTGGTACCACCTGCTTAGAAGCAAACAGATCTTCGAGGAAAAGCAAATATCCCATGGGCAAACTGGTTTTGTTTGTTTATAACACTCTGCCAAACACATCTTAAAAGGTGGGAGCTTTCTTTAAAAGACAGATTTAGAGCCAAAATCTCCAAGATTTCTACAAGGTTTAGTCAAACCACACATAATTTCCATCCAGTGCTTGTGAATGCAGCTGCCTGCTCTGAAGATACTTGGGCTCTGGTGGTGTGCCTTGCAGGCAGATGTTAAACCACCTAGGTATGCAAACAGAAGATATGGGTTAGGAGTTTGGGGCAAGAGTGACCTAGTGTGGCAGAGAGATTCCCAGACAAGCCAACATATGATCTAGAGCTTTAACAGGATGAGCACAAGCAGATGAAGGCAGATTTGTTGCAGCATCTTTCACCAATTCGGACATCTCCATGGGGAAAAGGAAGAGGGAGAGGGAGGCATGGTGGCATCCTGTGCACTTGGAGCACAGCCCTTAGGCTACCAGCCCACCAGACAGACCACTCCTGTGTGGAAGGAAGGTGGTGAACACAGAGTTGGAAGTCAGGAAGGGCCAGATGTTCTCCTGAGCCCTTACCAGTCAGCATGGCAGCCTGTGCATCTGCAAGCACAGGGGTGCGGTTTGTGTGGGCAGCTCTGAGCTCTGCAGGGTGATGCAAGAGGGTGAAACAGTTCTTGCTCCTCTTACCTAACACTTTTTCTGTTACACATGGAAAATACACTTTGCCCTATGCAGCTTCAGCTACTGGATGAGTTTTACCTTTTGGTATCAAGCACAGAATCTTTCATTCTGCCCTTTCTTGGCATCTTTTCAGTGACTGGCTTCAGTGGCCCAAAATGATGCTTTGAAAACATTTTGGGGACAGGAAGAGTAACAAAAAGATTTTACGGATTTCAGTATATGTACACCAAAATTACCTCTGAGAGGATTCAAATATATATCTTCTTTTAGTCTTGATTTTTGTAACAAAAACCTCAGACCCTCTTTTGGCTATATCAGCTGTTTTAACTGCGTTCTTGTCTTGCCCATCAGACCTGGCGTGGCTGAGGATCTTGCGAACCATGCGTGACGTATTCTGTTCATGCATCTGTATTGCATGGACTATGCTTACTCTAGAAACAGCTCTTTGGTGATGACAGCAGGAGCTTTGCACACAAACAGATGATGGCATTCACTGGCAATCCACACAAGTACTTTTCCTTTTTTAAAAAATTTTTATTAATGTGGTATGGAAAAAATCTCTTCTTAGGAAAACAGATAATATCAGTGCCTGAGGCCTTTGCCCTAGGTGTCTCAAAGGGAAAGGCACTTAAAAAATGTGCAAAGCAGCAGCCCAAACCTCCCACGGTGCTGAAAAGAAGAGTAAATATTCTTAGGGAAAATGTTGGGTTTATTCCAGTTTCTCCAGAAGCATTTACCAAACCCACTTCCACATTTTCGGGCGCTGGTTCTGGGAACTCAGCATTTAGGTACTTTGAATGAAAACAGCATGGTCAGCTGGACCACCTCATGTGAACATTAATTTCTATTCACTGGGCCTGAATCTATTTTCCCTAGGAAAAACCTGGAGTGGCTCCACAGGAGCCATTTGGAGTCACACAGTGCTGTAAAAGCCAGAGGAGACTCCAGCATAGGAGATGCACTTCACTTTGCAAAGCGTGTGCTATTAATTAACCAGGAGAAACAGCTGCTCATTTACTTCTCAGCTACATGAAGATTAAATGTTTCCTAACAGGGCATCAGTCTCAGCTGTCCTTCTTCAAACTTGCTCCAGGAGGCTATCCACTGAGGCCAGGGGAAACAGCAGATGAGCACAGGCAGCAGGGACCATTGAAGATGGTTGAGCCATGCTAAAGAGAGATGAAATTTTAGGAGAAAGCAGCCATGTGTCAAATGAGGAAAACCAATGATCAATTCTGAGCAGGTCATCTTCAAAGAGAAGGATTCTTGAGAAGTGAAATGGATTATTATTTACATAACCAATCAGCAGCCCAGCAGAGGCACCCATAGGTGTGCAGGATTTAGACACCTGCATACTGAAGGGATTCTGATTTCCCACTTTGCTGCTTAGCCACCTTTTAGGTCAGTGTGACTTTCTGTCATGGCTTCTTATCTGCAGTGTTGCATACATCCTCTCTGAAGTGCTGAGAATGATACTGGACCATCTTAGGAAATGCAAATAGGAGACGTGATGTGCAGCAGATTGTGAGAGCCTCATCTCTTGGATATTCTACTTCTAAGAAAAAGAGTTTTGGGTTTGGGTGTTTTGGTTTTCTTTCTTTTTTTTTTCCTTTTTTTTTTTTTTCTTGGATTTGCCCAAAGTAGAAAATTGATGCAAACACCACCAGTGAGGCCTTATGTGGTTTGGAAGCCATAGAGACTCTCAACCACCAGACTGGCCCAATTCCTCCTCCTCTTTGCTTTTGGTCTAGTAAAATGAAAGGCCACCACAGATGCTGGTAACACAAGTATTCATCTTCTGCCCAGAAATGGAACCTTTTTTTATTTGATGATTTCTGCAAATGAGCATAGATTTTCACAGTGATGAGGGGGGTACATCAAGCTTCTGTGGGGGTAGATCAAGCTTCTCTGAAGGGTTATCAACTTTTCCAAAAGGGCCCCAGTGAAAATTTGCTGGTTTTCTATAATCTGCTGGGTTTCTATTAAAAAGTACCTCCTTTTACTTAATTCCTTCTCTCTCTTTTTAAACATTTTCCAGGTTTTACTAAGCCTCTCTGACAGTCTGGTGCTCCTTCAGGTAAGGCTATTTCCTGCTTTCTTAAACTTACATGTTTACTTTTGCTGTATTTTCTGTATTATCCCATGCCTCAGTGGGCCCATGAGCTACTGAAGTCACCCTCCAATTGCCTAATAGGCAATATACCAAATTATCAGGTGACCAAAAGCCACATTATCTCCTCAGATATTCTCATGCAGCTCTCCCCTTCACTTCCTAAACTCAACTGTCTGTGGCAGAATTTGGCTTTAAATGTAGAAGAGCAGAGAACACACAGCTGTGAAAAAAGAGCCCCACAGGGACCAATGCAGTATCTCTGAGAAGATTAAAAAAATACAATTATCTTGAATCTTAAGTAGAATAACTTGCAATGCAAGGAGCAAGGCTTTTCTTATGTGAGATCCCTCTGTTTTTTTGAATCAGCTTCATTTCTGAACTGCTTCTATAAACTAAAGGTTAACTTAGGCTTCATATAGCACACAAGGAGCAACATACTTGTATGTTTTAGCAAGGACAGGGATGGGCAGTAACAACTTCCATAAACAGGACCTTCAGCAGAAGCTTGGAGGTACAGAGATCATTAGATGAGACCCTAAAGTAACTTGCTTTAACAGTGCTTTGTCTACAGGAAAATCTGTTTTATTTTATGTGTACTTGCTGTACTTGTGGTGAAGTGTTTATGCCCATAATTTGTCTCTCAGGAAATAAACTGGGGTGCTCAAAATCTCCTGGAATCAGGCTAGCAGCAACCAGCTGGCAAATTTCTCCTGAAGTCCATAATTACATACTGGGAGAAACCTCCACGAAAATCCCCTGATGGTTTAAGCACTGCTCCCAAAATTTGACTGTTTTCAGTTGCCATTGTCTTCAGTGGGAAACGGGTGTTAATTATCACCAGTTGGCAGACTGGCTGGGAGCAAACAGAAGCTACTATGTGGCTTGAAGCCTTTTCGAAGACAAATAAGTGTCATGTGGAAAGGACTCCAGGATCTGAAGGGGGCCTCCAGGGAGGCTGGGGAGGAATTATTGACAAGGTCTTGCAATGACAGGACAAGGGGCAATGTGTTTAAACTGGAAGAGAGGAGATTTAAACTGGATGTTAGAAGGAAGTTCTTTCCAGTGAGGGTGGTGAGACACTGGCACAGGTTGCCCAGGGAGGTTGTGGCTGCTCCCTCCCTGGAGGTGTTCAAGGCCAGGTTGGATGAGGCATTGAGTGATCTGTACTAGTGGGAGGTGTCCCTGCCTATGGCAAGGGGTTGGAACTGGATGATCTTTGAGGTCCCTTCCAACCTTACCATTCTGTGATTCTATGACTGTGTCTAGCTCTGCAAACAGCTAGAGCTGCTACAAGGAGCATGGCAAGAGAGTTGCTCGAAGGGTTAAGATGAGCTATTTATTTCCAGTCATTACATTTTAGGCCCTGCTTTTCAGTTTGGGGTTTTTGAATGAGTACAAAAACTCATCTTTGGGGAAAAACAAAAAAAAAAAAAAAAAAAAAAGGCCTACCACAAAATGAACAAAACCCTCATAATAATTCTAATGCTCCTGTTTAATATGCGCACCAGAGGGTGCTGTGCTGTGGGTCTGAGCAGGACTATTAGCCACTCCAAACTACATTTAGATTGCCAATAAAGAATAAAAGGCAAAATGCCTTAATGTAGATATCTGTCTCCCTTTAAAAGGAAAAAAAAAAAAACAAAACAAAACATCATAGTTCTGAACTGCAGCTGAGCAAAAGGGAGGGGGAAAAAAAGAAAAAGTGAATTATGTGATGTGGTGTTTTTACCAACCAGCTAAATAAAGGTTTTGTGAGTCACTGTGGAAAACACAAAATCTTTCTTTACTTTAAATGCTGCAGTTTAAGAGGTTTGTGTGAAAAAGATTCCCTTAGGTTTGTAACTTTAAACACTGCCCATCTGCTCTTTCCTCCCTCATCTGCATTTACAGTAAATCTGAGATTTCCTTAAAAAAAAAACCAAGAAACACTTTATAAAAATGTACAGATTTGGCCAACAGTGTCTGTAGAAACATGGAGAGGTCTAATTTAAGGTATCAGTATCTAAAATGATTATTTCCCTTTGGTGCACACTGAAGGCAGGAAGTTTTCAGCTCCGGGCTTGGTTTTGGCTTCAGGTTCCCCACAGGAGTTTCTGGAAGAGAAGGTGACATGAGAACCTGAACTCTAATTAGGCAGGGTACCTGCTTCCCAAATTTTACAGAGAGAAAAGAAAGCTAGGTCTCCCTGGGATCAGAACCAGAATCCACTGAAGCCAGTGGGAAGATTCCTGATGCCTGTGCAGCCAGCTGTATGGTGGAGCAGGGAGACCCTGTCCTCTGATTAGCTCAGCTCCAAATCCAGAGTCTGGTTTGCAGTTACCATGGCTGAAGAGCAATGCCAGTCCTGCAGCACGTATAGTGTGACACACAGCTCATGACTTCGTGAGTACAGTAAGTCTTTTCTCTCTCTCTCTCTCTTTCTCTCTCTCTCTCTTTCTCTCTCTCTCTCTTTCTCTCT
>WBNM01046137.1:1031-13430 GCA_013399055.1 Ramphastos sulfuratus
TGGCTGGGCCTGAGCCCTTGGCCAGCCCTCAGGTGCGCAGTTATTGCCCCTAAGATAATCTGCTCCATCACTTTCCCTGGCACTGAGGTCAGGCTGACAGGCCTGTAGTTCCCAGGTTCCTCCATCCGACCCTTCTTGTGGATGGGGATCACATTGGCCAGTTTCCAGTTGTCTGGGACCTCTCCAGTGAGCCAGGACTGGTGGAAAATGATGGAGAGCGGCTTGGCCAGCTCATCTGCCAGCTCTCTCAGCAGCCTAGGATGGATCCCATCCGGTCCCATGGACTTGTGGGTGTCCAAGTGGCTCAGCAGGTCCCGAACTAATTCCTCATGGACTTCCAGGGCAACAGACTGCTCCCTGCTGACTGCATGGGGGTTTGAACTAGATGACCCTTTAAGGTCTCTTCCAACCCAAACCATTCTATGATTCTGTGATTTCCATCTGAACATCAGCTTTCCTCAGCTGCTGGTGGGGAAGAAAGGCTGCTCTACTGTTGCAGCAGCTGCTCTGCAGATAAGAGCTCACATGTGCAGAGCACATGAGATTGCAAAATATTCTCTACCTGGCCAATTACATGTTGCAAAGAACAAAGCAATAACATCTCAAAAGAAAACATCCTGCAGAGCCAACACTCTCTATATGCTGGGGTCTTTCATTGGGACATGCTTTAGTTTATATATATGGCTGGGTTTTATTGGTTAAGTGATTGATAAGAAAGAGTACTTAAACAGTGGCTCCAAGCAGTAGAGCTAGATTGGGGGGTTAGGGAGATTCAGGGGAAAGGGCTTCTGTAGGGGACTTCTGCTTCTGCTTAAGGGCTTCTGGGACTTAAATAACACTCTGAGCTTCTGTTATAGACACTCTGTAATGCTGGGGATTCTACAACTCTGTAATAAAGGACTTCTGGAAGGACTTCTGAAATTCTCTACTCTGCATTTCTGGAATTCCATGAAGCAATAGGATTTGTACATTCATCACCCAATGGCCCTAGAATCAAGGGGTACTAGGACTACATCAGCACCCCCAAAATGGGGGTGAAATACCCTATCCCATGGGAGAGGAAGCCAACAGCTGTTTTGTTTCCCTCTGAGAGAGAGAACATGAAAAGAGCATCACATCAAAGGCAGACAGATGAGGATTGCCTTTTGCCAAAGAGGATGGGTTCAGGCTCCAATAGGGCAGGTCTGCCTGTTGTGGTGCCTCCACATCATTCTCCATGTCATTCACCAGAGCCCTTCTTACCACTGTCAGTAGGTTTGCATCCATATGGAAGGCTGTGACATGTAGCCATGGCAGTGTGCAGAGAGATCCAGCTATGCTGCCTCCTATGTGGCAGTGGTGACCTTCAGAGAAGGCTGTAGCAGAGAACTAGAACCATCACTGTGGAAGAGTCCCTGGACTCTTGGGACTTGGGACACTTGGGAAGTGGGCCTGTGGAGTTATCTTCTGCATTTGCTTTTGGTGGTATGTCCCTATGTGCCAACAGAATGGCGCATCTAAAGGTAAATAGAGAAGTATAAGCAGTGAAGCAGACAGACAAAACTACCACAGAAAAGGCTGTACTGTATATAAACCCATCCTGACACACTGATAATACATTCTTAGGCAAGAAACAGACAGCATGAAAGACAGGAAGATGGAGAGAAAGATTTAGAACTGAACTTAATACTTCTGTGGTTTATTTGCATTAAGCTGAAGCAGTGTGTGTGGTTTGGGTTTTGCTTGGTTATATTGTTTCCCAGACTGCCTCAGGTGCTGGCAGAGAATTGTTTTGTTGAAGTCATGGGATGTTTTGGAAATTCATTGTCCCTGGGGAAAAATAAGGAGAGTTTCATTAAATTCTGGAAAAGTTCTGCAGGTCCTGAAACTCTGAAGAGTTATTCATCAAGCAGGAGAGGATAAATACTGATGGGGTTGTTAAGTGCTACCTCTTGAGATTATAACTGCAAAATCTGATCTACGAAGCCAAAATCTTTCTGGGTTTTTTGCCATTTTAGGTTGGTATTGAATGTTTATACTCAGTTATAACATTCCATAGTCTTTTAGGGTGACAAGAAACAGCCTAAGAGTTGTAACTGAGACTATACTGAGGCTAGCTGATGGCCAAAGCTGTGACCTAAAGAGTCCCTAAGCAGCTATCAGGTAATACCGGGACACTTCCCTGCTTGCCTGTAGCAGCAGCACACCGATGGGGCCACTCCCAATCTAAGCAGCTGTAATAGGTTAAACCCTGAGAATGAGTTAACCCATCCATTCCTCCTGCTCCTGCCCCCTCCCCAATCCAGAAGTGAGGGAAAAGTAACACACAAAAAAAATCTGAGTTTATGGAATAAATTAAATGATGATGATGATGATGATGATGATGATGATGATGATGATCATCATCATCATCATCATCATCATCATCATCATCATCACAGTTACCTTAGCTTAGCCTACTGGCAGAAAAAATGCATTGAAATGCAAGAAAATAAAAACATAAAGCAGTAAAACCAGCGTGCTAACCAGCTCCCACCCATATTGCCACCATTCCTGTGGGAAAGAGCCAGGACCCAAAAACTCAGAACCCAAAAGCAGCAATTGGAACACGAAGCCCCTCGTGTTGCAATCCAAACTTCAAGCCCCATACTACTTTGCTCCAGCCAGCACTTCCATTTTAGAGCTGGCATGACAGCAGCATGGTATGAATAACAGCAGCAAATACTCAGCTTAACCCATCACAGCAGCTCAGGACTTCTCTTCAGCCCAAGTGCCTTTTTAAAATATGATGGTGATTACATTTTATTTAATAGTTTCATGGGAACCATGTTCACTCAGGTAGTGGAAGCCTCTGTCTTGAGGACAGCCTGTGTTCACTGTACCAACAGTACTTTGGGGCAAGTGCATTTGCTGCTACTTATATCTGCTGGTAAAGGTGGATCATCATTGCTGCCTCACCCGCAAGAAGGCACTGATTTTGTTTCTTATCCTGCCAGTAGTTAATGAAAAATGCACAAATATTTCCCGGCATATGAGCCACAACTGTTCAATGTCAAGCAAGTGTTCTAATCAATAAAATACACTGTCCTCCTCCACAGTCTCCATGTGTTTAGCCAAGTCTTTCTACAATAGTGTTATCTCCATTGATGCTTGTAATGAAGGTATTCAAAATTAATAATGATATAAATTTTGATATCCAGGCAGAGATTGTTAATAACTATGAAAACTGTTTATTAACATTAAATCTCGCCACAAAACTTATATACAAGGTTCAAAAACGCACGGTTTGGAAATGTATACATACAGGGAACAGGCAAAACTGGAAAACTTTAAAGGCAACTAGCATAAGCAAACATTTTTACTGGTAGAGAAGGTTTGTGCGGTGTGGCTTGCACCGCTTGCAGTTGATTACCCTGCTTAGCCACTGGATGGGCGCAGGAAGCTCTTTCTGCTTATGGCAGAAGGNGCAAAAGCAGGGTGTTTCCTCCCTGTAAATGAGACAAAATACCTGCCTACAGCCTTTTGGGATGTATATAAAAGTTGGAGTATAGGATCGCTATGAAATCACTCTTCAACTGTCCCTCCTCAGCATGCCCAACATTTGAGAAGCCATAGACAAGGCTTAACTACATACACTCTGCATAACAGTCCCTAGGCTGCTGCTGTTTCAGAGGTCTGAATTCAATTTCAGCAGAACTTGTAGCATCTTCAGCTTATGGGCAAACACCCATTTTACTGTGGGTTTAACTAGAGTTCAAATTTTATATATATAATATTCCTGCCATACTCATATACATAGTTTTCATCCACAATAAAACACAATGGCTCTTGAAAGCACTCAAAGAAAAATATGCATAATTCTAATTTCTGGTGTATTTAGGTTGTTCTTTCTGAACACAAACATCTAATAATTTTAATTACTACAAAATCCTCATAAATCTGCAGGACTTCCACACAAATGAACAAAATTGTCTTCATCAGTCCAGAAGATTATGGCCACCTGTTAACAACAAAGCGCAATCTAGCCCAGCTTTCAGAGACTTAATTATCAGCAAACAATTCACATGCATGTCTGTATTCAGCTCTGTTTTGGATATAAATGCATACAATTTTTCTTGCCCTTTTAACTATAGTGCAACACAAATAAACACAAAACATTTCCTTCCTAGAGCGCTTTGTCCCATATTTTTACTTCTTCCTTAGGCATTCGTTTTTTAACTGGAAGCCAGTTGCTGATTTATAAGCAGCAGTTTTCTTATTGTGTTAAAAATTTCCTGCCATACAGCATCCTACATTTCCCCTACCAAGCAGAGGATGTCAGGTCTTTAATCTTAATATTACCTCCTCGTCTGTTTATATATGACAGTTGTTTGTGGAAACTTCTATCCTTTCCACTTTGATGAAGGACACCTTTAGAAGGATGTGCACAGATAGCCTGCTGTGTATGCACTGTTCATGCATCACCCAGCATGTTCTGGTTTCTCGTAAGAAAACAAAAGAAAGACTGGTAGCTGCTCTAGAAAGCCTAAACCTAATGAGAAACACAGATGGAAAAAAAGGAAATGGACATGAACACCTTAACCGAGTTGAAGGTTATCCATGTTCTGTTTACTCAAAAGGGTTTTGTTTTGCTTTCCTCCTCTCAAAATGTCTGCAGCTGTCATGCTGCCTACAAGTGGATTATGGGAGGTGTTTCTCTAATAACTTTTGAACCCTGGCCAAAAAGGCACCCCTGGACTCAATGCACATAACACAAGTGGCTGGGTATATAAGCATGGGGGTAGGTGCAGAGGGACAAATTGTGAGGGACAGAGGGTCATGTAGGACCTAGAAGCCAAGGCAAGATGTCAACAGAGGAAGGAGAATGCAAGAGGAAGGCTTTAGGGAGAGCCAAGAGGGAGGCAGGTAATAAGTGTTGCAGCATTTTAACTTCTCAAATAGTGACTGTGCTTTCAGCAAGACATAAACTGACCCCAACCTTATGATGACCTTACAAATATAACATTTTGCACAGTGAGCAAGAGAGAAATGAATGCTTCTTATTCATAATGATGATGTGCATTTGACCGTGCTCTTCTGCTGCCTAAAAATATGGCAGGCAGTGTTGTGGTGCTCTGGCAGAGCTTCTGGAATTGGATTATTTCCCCTCCTCCACTTGGCATTGCAGAACAGTTGCTCTTAATTGTGCATCCTATCTGATTATTAACCACTGCTTCTGATCATGCTCCATCTCTTCCCTCATCTGCTTTTCATCTTTTGCATTGCCTCTTTATAATTGCAACAGACCTGCCTCCAGGCATCAAATTATTTTCTATCATCTTCGGGTTCAACAGATTATTTTGAGTATTTTGATGGGTCCACTTGTCTTAGTGCTGTTTGTCTCTCACCTGTAGCTCTGGCTTGTTGAGTTCTGTATTTGCCAAGAACAGATGCAGTTCCTAAAGGTGCTGGTGGTTGAAACACTACTTCATTCATGCTCAGGGGGTGGAAACCCTGAACCAGCACAACCTGCATGAGGTAGCAGTCTTCAAATTGTTCAGCAGGCCCAACAGTGAAGGTACTGACAGTTACAAAATGGAAACTAGTTTTGGTACCACACTGCCCTGTCCATCTTCAAGAGGGCAAACATAAAACTCATTGGTGGCTGTCAGCCCACAGATGTTAGCAGAAGCAATGATTTTGCATAGTGGTTTAGGGACACTGGCACAGTATAAGCAGTGCATGACAGAGGTTATAAAATGCACTCATAAGAATTATTTCATATATGCAGTCATTGCCTTCTAAACATCCTCACATCAACCTTTCATGTAGCCAGATAGGAATGGCCTCAAAATTATCAAAGCAAATACATTTCTTTTTTTAAATCCTAGGAGACAGTCGGACTTCCTTGCCAGGAACATGATTAGGCCATCACTTGGAGGCTGAAGCAGGGGAAAGGAATACATGAAAGAGATAATGAATGCATCCATTCAAATTACAGATCATGAAAAAAGGGAAAACTTGCAAGCACCTGGCACGTAGAAACCTCGTCTGGAAGTTGGGAAACAAGCAAGAAAAAGCTGGACTGGAGACGGACTTCTCTGGAGAAACAAAAATACCCAAAACCTCTAAGTACTGCAAGTATCCTATCCAGTTAGATAGCAATTACTGAAGGAAAATAAAATTATTATTGACTGAGTTACTACTTTGCTACATATCCAGCAGCAGCCAGCTCTGAGCTGCTGTGCTGAGTACAGCAATGCTGGAAATTTCAGACAAGGAAACTGAATACCAAGTCTACATCCCTACTATTGATTACTGTGTTTTCATTTATAAATAATGGTAGGTTGTTTAGATTGCCAGTTAAGAGCTCTAAGACTACCCGGGGTGGTATCTCATTCCTTTAGAAAGAGCTGGCTTAATGCATTTTACACCCTAAAGGTCATCACAGCAGAAAGTGGCAATAAAGCCACAAAGCAGGAGTCAGTTGCATGGAAAAAAATGAGTTTTTCGTCTCATATCAGGAGGAATCTGAGATCTTCTGTCCTTTTTCCTGGGTCAAACCAGACATATATATCTCTCAGTCAGTCAGTCACCAGGAAGTTTAGCTCCGGTGTTTTGGAGCCTGCTTCCATAGTCACATTCACTGTTAAGCTTGGGTTAGATGAGGCAAATAATGTACAGGGGTTTGCGTGTCCAAATACAAATCGAAATCCTCCATGCAGCTGATTTTCATGCTGAAATGTGGAGAAGTTTTGCCCCTTTGAAACTGAGGGCCCTTTAAGTGAGATGTCTACCCTTCTTTTACACTCCAAAATGGGCATCAGAAACACCAAATTCATGTGTTTTTACAGTCTGGATGTTATAAATAACTATAAGACCCTTTCGGAGGTTTTTGTTATCAGATATGCAGGTTACACATCTGTTAATGCAACATCTGTAGGCCTGGCCTTGTGTGATAACTGTGTCTGCAATGTAGGGAAGTACTTCCACTCGTTTAAGAAGAGGAGTGTTTCTGGGAAGGGCCTGTTAAATCCGTGTTTTAACCACTTAATGCTTGGAGGGTTCTTAAGTCAGGTTATTTCTCTCCTTTTTGTCCTCTCTGGGAGATTTTTATTCTTGCTGCCCCTGGAGCTGAGACTTGTGCAGTTGTGCTGCCTATTGGTTCCCTCTAACAGCATCTAAACCCACTGGCCGAACATCGTCATGCTTGCCAGAGGTCTGGACCTCTCTCGAGGTTAACATAAAGAGAAAAACAGATAATGAAGGGAGAGGGAATAGTAGTCAGTGCATTTACTGCAGAAGGGTTTCAAGGAGAGTTCAGCCACAGAGAAGTTACTCAGGGAAGAGAAACACAGAAAATAGCCTCTGCTGAATCTGCTCATCATGGAGCAGATCGTCAGAGGAGTGTTAGCTTCAAAAACCCGAATGGATCACTCACTCTGACAACATGAGGTACATCTTCACACAAATGAATTTCCTCTCTGGCTTCACAAGCAGATGAGGTGTGGTGGACTGGTCTAGCTTTGTTTTATCTACAGAAGCAGATTTGTTGTTCTTTTGCAAGTGACTAATAGAGTGCTCAGGAGACACTTCTGGCACTGTTCCCTTTAAGAATCAATTGCTGAGTGCTTATAGCCAAGCGCTTACAGAAAAGGGGTATCTCGTAAAAGGTAAGTCAGCTTTCTTTTTCTTTTGTCATGGATTGTGCATCTCAAACAGTATATGCCATTATAACAGAACAGGACATGCAACGTAGCCATGTTGAGCACAGGTAGTTTCCTAATAGAAGGCAAATCTGCTGATTTGTGCCACAATACTTTATCAATGTCCTGGAAAATTGTGAAGCCCACTGAAAGAAATTATAACAGACTGAAGGCACAGGGAGAGAGAGGCAACATTTTCCATTGGATCTCTGCAGGCAGGTTAGTGCTGCTTGCAGTGGGATCTTCTTCCAGCAGGAAAGAAAGCTTTGTGCTTCGGGATTATGAAAGGACTTCTAATAGCCCAGATTGCTCTACTAGGCAATCTATCATTTATTTATTGAGCTTTAATGGGATTGAATAGCTGTCAGTCCCTCCTGGATGCATCCTGCTTTCTGCTCTGTAAGTGACAGATAGGCACTGTTAATATTGTGGTGGACAGATGCATCAATTTTAGAGGGACATGTTTCTTAAGTTGAATATTTTGTGCTTCTTCCCACATCCAGAACGCTACAGCAAAACTGGAAAAGATGCAGAAATGCACCAAGATGTACCTGTGCATCAGCAGTGAGGGTGATCAAAGGTACCAAGAGGCCTCTACACCAGAAACCACTAAATCAAGGAGGGCTCTTTTGTTTGAAAAGGAGGTGAGTGAGGATGGCATGAGGGAGATTGGTAAAACCACAAATGGCAGGAAGAAAGCCACCAGGAGACAGTTGCCAGATGGCTCTTTTAAGTTGAGAAGCTCAGAGCAGCAAGTGAATCTGTCAGGCAGCAGTTTTAAAGGAAGAAAAACACCTGTGCACATGATATGCAGCTAATTAGTGGACTGCTTTGTGAGAGATCTTTGTTAAGCTGAAAGGCTACCTGGGCTCAGAAAGCAGCAGACGTGTTGAAAAGAGAATTATCTCCACTGTTTTGGATGGTTGAAATGACCCTCTGCCTGTTATCCCTTGTGGGTATTTATATCTGAATCTTCGGATCCGAGATTGACAGCAGGCTGCAGGACAAATGCTACAAGAAGCCCCACAGCTACCTCCCACTCTCAGACCAGGCTGCGGTGGCCACTTGAGCAGAGATACTCTGGAGCTTCCTGCCCTATGGCATGTGATGGGGCTAGATGAGGGCAGATGTAGCCTCTCTTGTTTCTCGCTCGGAGAGCAACCTCGGGATGTGAAGCAGTTCCCTCTCTGGTGGATGTTGGACCAAGGGCCCTCACAGGGCTCATCCACTTGAGCTAACGAAAAACTACATGATAGCTGTTCTACAATGTCCTGCAAGCCATTTGTACATAACCCCCAAAACTTTGAAGGTAAAGCAGGTGTGCTGGGAACACCTGCTCTTCATCCAAGCCTCTAAGCCCCTCTCCTGGGCTTGTTCAGCATGATCATGTTCAGCTTGTTTGGCACCCCACATCTACACTGGTGATACCTGATATGTCCTACTCATGTTGCTCCTCAAATAGTCAGACTTACATTATTTAATGATTGCGTCTGTTTGGTTTGAAAATCAAAAAAGTCTGTGCAAGATCAACCCTGAGAGCCAAAAGAGAGGAAATGTGCACAAGCAGAGGTGAAAGGCATCCTGCTTGCTTGAGTCAAGAGCATCCATGACCCAGAAATTCTGGATGTACACTGTAAGAGCCAACAGCTATGTTACTGTTGCTGGAGGAAAATAAAAATAGCATACTGTAAGAAAGCAAATTGTAATGTCCTGAATAGAATGTATTGGTTAAGTTGACTTTTCTTCCTTGTGTGAAACTCTTCTCAAAGTCATGCAGGCAGGTGCTGCATGAAGGGAGGTTCTGCTGGAGTTAATGAAACTAGGTTGCCTTTAGTCATCTGAACATAGCAAGCCCAAACAATTAATGAGAGAAGAAGACAACAAGGGAAATTAATTAATTTCTTTTAAATATATATATAAATAACTAAAGTACATTAAATGTAAAAATGCACTTGAAATAACTGCTTTTACTTCTGAATACGCTCTCCATGGCTTACATTTCTCAGAACCTAGAAAATAACAGGCAACAAGAGACCTAAGAAGATGTCCAATCCATATCTTGCTGGTGACAATATTTGGCAGTGCTGTGCTTTCAGTATAGCTGCCAAAGTCCTTTCTCTGTCCTCTTTACACTACTTCATATTGCTGCTGGGAGCCAGAGAGCACCCTGCTTGTTGCTCCTACTCCTTGCTATACAAGACATGTCATGAAATTCTACCCAGTCTTTGCTGGAGTGATCTCCTAGCTTACAGCTTCAGAAGATATTTGCAATTGATCTGAAAAACCTGTGGATGAAGTTCCCAAGGAGGGCACAAGTACATAAAGTTGATATCCAGTATTTCACCCAGTATCTCTAGAGCTTTCAGCCAGTAAAGTCCTCTAAGTAAAAATGAAAACAGTTTCAATGGAAAAAGAACTTCACATTTGTATGTCAGAGAGTGTTTTGATTGTCTTGAGATTAGTGATGGTGATGATAGGGTTGAGTGTTTATGGGCAAGAATAAGGGAGAAGGCCAACAAAACAATGATGGATACACCAGATGACACCAAATTGGGTTGGAGTGTTTATCTGCTCAAAGGTAGGAAGGCTCTGCGGAGGTATCTGTACAGGCTGGATTCATTGACTGAGGTCAGAGGTGTTCAGAAAACCATGCAGACATGGCACTTCAGGACATAGTTTAATGACTATGGCAGTGTTATGTTGATGGTTGAACTCAACAAAGCTATTAAATCATTCTATAGTATAGAACATAGATTTTTTTTAATTTTTTTTTTTAATTATTAATCATGTTCTTTCTGCAAGGTGACCAGTCATGAACACACCAGCACCAGAAAGCTCTGCTTTTCTGCTTCCTGCTCTGTGCAGAGACCGCCTGCACAGTTGGGTTCTCACCTTCAGAAGCAGGTTTGATTTTACTGGAGGACCCTACTGCAGCGACTATTACTCTCATGTGTCATGGTAGGCCTAAGCAGGCCAAAATAGGCTTATACATATTCTGGCTTGACCAGACATGTTTTTCTACTCTCCCTCCTGTTTTGGGGAGGAGCAACTGTGGCAAAGAGGACAAAGAACCTGGAGCCACTGAGTCTAAGGACTCTGGCTTGCCCTGACTTGTTTGCATCCTGTGGTAAACAAGGTACATGCGCTCAGCTTGTGTAAGGCCTGTGTTCTGCCCTAAAAAGAGTAAAGCAAACATATGGCTTCACCTAATATGGTCAGGTTTGACTTACTGCCATTCTGAATGGCTATTCTGTGTCCAAAGGCCCATTAGTCTTGGGTTGTATTGATAAAAGGAGATGAGCAAGTGACACAACGTGCTCTGCCATTTTATCTGTGCTTGCTGCTTGCTACTGCTGCAACTGCCTGGAAACTGCCTGCCAAGAGTTTACCAGGAACAGGCTCTTCACATTATTGGCCTGTATAGCCGGCGTGACATCTGTGCCAAGACTGCACACGACAAGACATCCTGCCTACACCTGAAAGTCTCCTGCTACAACGGGAAGTCCTGGAGATACACAGATCATCCAGAGGAGATCAGGACCAAGTCAGAGATTGTCTGCCTCCTTTCCCCAGCAGCCTGGGAAGGATCAGAATTCTCAGCGGATGACAAGACAGTAATAGAATTCTCTGAAAACATTTGGGTACTGTCTGAAGCTGTAGCCAGCCCCCTGAGTCAGGAGATAATTTTGTGAGTAAATACTTAAAGCCTCTTGTAATTCACCATTGCCTTCCGCCATAAGCAGAAAGGAGCTCCTTGAGTCCATCTAGTGGGCAAGCGGTGTATTGACCGCAAGTGGTACATTGACAGCAGCAAGCTTCTCCTCCAGTTCAATTAATGTTATATATTATTGCTAGTTATTTCTAGATCCTGTGTTATGCGAAGAAATTATTATTAAAATTAGTGGTTGAATGGCAAGAGTTCTGAATATTGAATATTAATAAACAATATCAATCTTTGAATATCACATCTTGCATCAATTAATTATCCTTCTTTACATCATGGCTTTTTTTTTTTTTTTAAATGGCCTGACATGTTTCTGCTTCTGCTGCTTTTCACACTTAACCTTTGTAGCCATCATGCTATTCTGGAAGTACAGTACTGGATGACACATGTGTCCACTAGATTATAACCTGCCATCTCATCCATTCTCACTGTCTAGGAGAATTCAACAAATTAGCTCTTGATCCTTCAGATCACTGCAATTACACATGAGCGTCTTTTTAAAATGTACAGCTTGAAGCAGCTACCACACAGGCTCAGCTTTCACTCCGTGTTGTGCAGATAAGAGAGGGAACTCGGTGGATGGTACGCTGAGTGCTAGTGATTATTGATCCACTCAATTGTCTGGTTGAGACAGCATTGATTTATAAATATATCTGCAGAAATGCTTAGTAAGGAGTAAGAACATGTGCATGCATGCCTCAGGAACCTAAATAAAGAGAGAAGTGCTGTCAGCCTATACCCACACTCCCCCTCCCATGCACCCAGCAGCACAGGATCCAGACAATCAGCCTGTAGATGTAAATGAGTCCACATACAAGTCAATGGTTGGGGTATTTTTGTATACACAGCTACCCAGTTTCTCTCCAGTATGTCTTGGGGGCATGGGAGCTCTGGGTGAGTGTTTGGATCTGTTAGTGAGTTCTGCAATGAACTGGTGGACATGTAAATAGGAATTGAACTAGGAACACTCTGGGAATTCTTTTTTTTTTTTTTTTTTTTTTTTTTTTTTTT
>WBNM01046137.1:13435-166508 GCA_013399055.1 Ramphastos sulfuratus
TTTTTTTTTTTTTTTTAATTTTCCTTCCTAAATAAGACAGTTTTAGCAAGCCTACACTTTTCAGACACATCACAGGATCACAGGATGTTAGGGGTTGGAAGGGCCCTCTGGAAATCTTCAAGTCCAATGCCCCTGACAGAATAGGACCATATAATCTAGCACAGGTCACACAGAAATGCATCCAGATGGATCTTGAAAGTTTCCAGAGACAGACACACTCCACAACCTCTCTGGGGACCCTGTTCTAGTGTTCTGCGACCCTTCCAGTAAAGAAGCTACTCTTGTTGAGGTGGACCTTTCTGTAGTTCACATTCATTGCCCCTTGTCCTGTCACAGGGTGCAAGCAAGCAGAGGCTGTCCCTTCTTTCTTGACACTTGGCCCTCAGATATTTATATACATTTATTAGATCCCCTCTCAGTCTTCTCCTCTCCAGACTAAAAAGCCCCAGATCTCTCAGCCTTTCTTCATCAGGCAGTGCTCCAGGCCCTTAATCATCCGTGTAACTCTCTGTTGGACTGTCTCAAGTAGATCCTTGTTCCTCTTGAACTGGGGAGCCCAGAACTGGACACAGTATTCTAGGTGGGGCCTCAGTAGGTCAGAGTAGAGCGGGGAGGAGAACCTCCCTTGGTCTGCTGGGCACGCTCTTCTTAATGCACCTCAGGATCCCACTGACCTTGCCCACAAGGACACATTGCTGTCTCGTGGATGACTTGTCCAACAGGACTCCCAGGCCCTTCCCCACAGGGCTGCTCTCTAGCAGATCACCTCCTAACCTGCACTGGCACAGTTTATTATTCCTTCCTGGGTGCAGGACTCTGCACTTTTCCTTGTTCAGCCTCATTAGTTTCCCCTTTACCTGGCTCTCCAGTCTGTGCAAGTCCACATAGTACACAGCAAACCCTTCCCAGCATATGCATTGGCAGCAAGCATGACCTCACTGGCTGAGCACAAGCATATCCTCTTTGCAGGGCTTTTGGCTGGCATTTTATGGGCAATACTCCCTACTGAACACAAGCACTGCACTTTGCCCAGTGGTCTGGGCCCTGACCACCCCTCAAGCAATTAATATGATAGAGATAGGAATCTCCAGAATCAGGAGCTTTAGTACGACCTGTCATGTGAAGACAGATGCCATACCCAGGAACAAGGTCAGATGCCCAACCCTCCCATTGGCAGCAGCAGAAGAGGGGCAGAGCTGGGGGAAGGCAAACAGCTATGGAATCTGTGGTGGGAAACTAGGTGAGCAGCAGGATCTCAGAGCAGCTGAAAAGGCAGAGGGGAGAGGCAAGGAAATAGACAGTGAAACACAGGAGATAGAAGAGCAGACAGAGGAGGGAGAAAGCATGAGCAACCTTAAGAGGGAGCAAAACTACATTCTTTGCTATCTTTAGCTTTTCTTTGTGTCCCAAAGTTCATCGGCTTCCCCCAGGTTGCAATGCCAGAGTCCTGAGTCCCTGAGAATGTGTGTTCTGGTGACAAGGTGAGGTGGATCTGGAAATTACCCATATCTCCACAATTTTTTGTCCATGTAGGTGTAGGTCTTCCTTGTAACAAGGGCTGCTCTTGGATGTGAGGAGCCCTGGGAAAGTGCCCCTTTAGCTCTGCGGCACCTGAACAAGGTGGGACAAATGAGGGGATGTGACAAAATGTTGGCAGAATCAAAACACTGAGTGCCAGGGCGGATACAGTCCCCACCACTATGCCCAGAGCTGCAGTCAAGACTGCAGGCCAGGTTGCTGCCCCAACAGCTGGATGAACCTGGTCTCCACCTATTCAGCAACACTCAGATACTGCCTCCTCCCTGGTCTGCCAGCAGAAACTTATCCTTGGAAATGATCCAGGTATAGCAAAATTTGATAGTTAAGGGCATTGAGATAAGCTGGGTCGCTGGGACATAAAAGCTCAGAAAAAAGGCCCACATGCAGTTGTGCTGCCTGACTGGAGGGGGGCAGCAAAACATTGGTGAACTTCGGACTCCGGCTCAGCACGGCCCTGGCCCCAGAGCCCTCTTCAAGCAACAGTCAGCAGCCTTCCTACCTACCAACACAGACGTACCTCACACCCAGCGTCAGAGCCCAGCTGGTATCCAGACAGGCCACAAAGTGTTAAGTGTTCCCAGGAGCACCCTGGCCTTGGCTCAGGTCTCACCACCTCTCATTGAAAGTCTCTGTACCCATGCTTGCCCATCCCTAGAGATGACCACTGGTAATTCTTTTAATGATAATGGCATCTTGCAGTATTGGCATTTGAAGTGATTTTACTGAGTCAAGAAAAATAAGCTATTTACAGGGGCACAGTCACAATGCAGGCAGAAAGCAAAGATCCTCAGAGAGCCCTTCTGCTCTGTAGACCCCCAGCTAAGGGAGTGCTGCTGTCCTGGGACCACAGGAAGAAATAGCCTGCTCACCTCTGTTGCCCTTATGCCGACTCTGCTGAAGAAGGGAAACCTGGCTTGAAGTTTTGGTGCTCCACATGTAACCATATGACCAACTGGAGCAGGAATAAATGCAGCAGCATGTCAGGAGCATGTCAGGAACTTGTCAGTTCCTCCTCTGCTACTGATTACCTGTGCAATGTTGAGCACATCACTGAATCCTACATTCCCAACCTGAAAACAGTGATGACAAACTTCCTCCTTGTGTTCACAGGAGTATTACAAGGTGGTAAGATGCCAGAGTGGTGGGACCCACAAACGTAACTGCTGTTCAGAATCCTGGCAATGGGGAATGAGATTTCTTGTGTTCTGCAAATCTGGACTGCAGTTGAAACCAAAGTCACAATGGTGGTTCACTAGGAACTGGCATGAGCTTTAAGAGATTTTCATCTCATCCATTTAGTCTGAAATGATATGTCAGCATCCCAAATATGAATTTTGTGGATTGTTTTTGCTTAGTTAAAAAAAAACATGGTTGCTGTTTGCTGCAGGGATACGACCTCTCCAAGGTCCAGCTGCAGTCTACGCTTCCCTCCTCTAGTCTCTTGCATGCTCTATCAAACAGGGAGGCAAAAGGAAGATGTACCTGGATCACACACTGATCCAAGTTAGATTAAGATTCAGCTTGCTTCCAGTGTGAGAACTTCAAACCTTCCAAGTCTGACTAAGGAAACCTATGAATAAAGCTACTTCCTTCGTGTGCCTGCCCAGGCACCACAATAACACTGGTATTGATTGTGGTGCCACTCTGTGTGCATACACACAGCTTCCCTGGCAAACCTTGTGCAAGCAGAGAGATGCAGCCAGGGTTCCATCCAGCCTTGAGAAGTCAGAAACGATCACAAATAAGTAATTCATACTCAGCTTCAGAGATGCTGTAATTTTTATCCGCTGATGCTGAATGGAGCCCCGAATGGTCACATTGGTGCTCTGTCCCTGTGCCAGCAGGCAGACAGCATGAATGCATCCCTTAGCCATTCCCATTTTCACAGAATCATAGAATCATTTAAGTTGGAAAAGACCTTTAAGATCGTTGAGTCCAGCTGTTAACATAGCACAACCAGGTCTACCACTAAACCATGTCACTAAGCACCACTTCTACACATGTTTTGAACACCTTTTGTCCACTTGACTCAAGGCTCTGGCACATACATGGCCAAGGTCCAGATCCCCCAAGATATCTAAGCACATAAGTTTCACTGAAGCACAGTGAAGAGCAGGAACAGATTAAAAAAAACAAAAACAAAACCAAACCAAAAAGAAAACAAAGAAACAAACAAAACATATGACAAAATAACAGCTATGCCAAACCATTTGAACATCTGTTTGTCTACTGCATGAGAAAGAAGAGTCAAGGGTGTTAACACATGTATCTCAGTTGAGAAAGGACTACTAACTACTCACTGGCCTGAGTTGCCCATGATCCATCCCCTGGTCTGTCTTCTTCATCAGTTCTCGATGGAACATAATCCTCTCAGCTCTCCCTCTCCTACAGCAGGTTTACAAAAAAGTCTCCCTTCCATGTCCTTATTAAGATGTTTGAAGTAAAGACAAGTTTTATTGGATTTCTGTGTATATATGTGGTTGCCCTCAAGACAAGTCTTAATGTCTTTTTAAACCGAAAGACAATCTTTGTCTAATTCCTTGGTTTTCTAGTGGGAAAATATCTTATTGCCTGCCACAGATATTAGTCATTATGTCCTCTCTTACTGTGCCTGTTTCCCCTTGGTTCTGCTTTGCATCATTCCATTCCTGTTTTTAGCTGAGTGCTATTAGGCACTCCACAAATGATCTATTATTACTGAGCTTCAAGTGTGAAGTCAGACTTTGCTTGTAACAATATATCAGCAATAGATTGCAGGGTGGAATTTAAAGGGCAAGAGGAAAATGAAGAATTTTGTTTAACACCAGTGGGAAAACCAACAAAACCCCTGACATCATCTGTAGATGTGCCAGCAATATGGGGCAAGCAGACCAAAGACCCTGTGCTGTGTTGTCTCTGGACAACAACCTACAGCATTGCAGAAATCAGTTATTTAGAAGAGATTTCCTACTCACTTTTCTTCATACAGAAATAGCATTCAGTACAGGCTCTGAGAAATTATCACCCCATTTTTAACATCTGATTCACTGTCACATTGCAGCCTGAGGTCTTCATCAGTTTTATATCTGCAAGATATTCTCTCGTCCTGGGTGTATCCTGAAATATAAAGTATATATATCTATGTAAACAGAATAACCTGAAAAATGTTATGGCTATCTGCTCTACCTCGCTTACTGAGAAAAATAAACATACTCTTACAATTTCATCAAAAGCCTTGAAATTATCATTCTAAACTTGAAAGAGAAATTTGTGATTCATTTTCATGCTCAGATGGAAATCTGGACAGGGAGGTAAATAAAAATGCTGAATAAAATCTAATTCTGTATATGTGCACTTCAGGGCTGGGGAAAAAAAATCTGCCTAGAATTATTACACTTGGTCATGCCCAAAATATATTTTTGGTAAGTCTCATGAATACACCCTGCCTCTATGTCCCCCTTCTGTAAGTGCGCTGTAGAGGGGCTGGCCCTCTTTTTAAGAATGCTGTAGGGTTCTGAGTAAGTGGATCTCTGTTGCTGAAGCAGTATGTGTTAATATCATACCCTCAGGCTGCCCTTCTCAGGCCACCAAAATGCCTGATTTGCAGGGGACCCTGGTGCAGGTTCCTCTCCATCAGGTGCTGCCATGCGCTGGATACCTGCTGGGAATTGACATGGGTAGGAGTGCAGCCCATGAGGAGGGACCTTGGCAAGGGAGGGGCATCACACAGCACAAAGCACATCAGGCTTGCAGAAAGAAGCTGTGTGACCCTGGTGTGGACATCATCATCATCATATGTCTCTGGTTGATCCATAATTTGTATAAAATACTTTTGGGGAACTCCAAATCCCTTCTTCCCTCCCGCCTCTACTCCATCTCTGGTGATTTGCATGGGGGTAGAAAGTGCAAAAACTGCTTTCCTCCCCCTTGTGGGCTTGAAGAGGGGAACAGCAAAAGGCCTTTTCCACACATATCCTGACTTGTGTGAAAGCCCACGCTGGAATCAGCTGGTGGTTGGCTGGATTCTTTCACCTAGTATATATGGCAAATGGACAGTGTCTAGGAAAAACATAAATAGAGTGAGGAAAAAAGTGCAGAGTTCTGACCCTTAGAGTTCCCACTTCTCAGTACTCCCTTTTTGGGCTGTTCCCACTTTTGGACAGCTCCCACTTTTGCATGGCTCCAGTTTTTGAATCATCCTGTGCAGTCTCACTCTTGCACAATTGGTGCCACTTGCCCACCAGTCTGCAAGTTTGACAGGTCCTTCGGTCCATTTGAGATAGAGTTGCCTGTGGCACCCAGACCTGGCTTCTCTTGGACCACACCGTGTCCTGACTTCCTGCTCCCTACACTGAGCTGGGGAAGAAGCTACCAGTTTGGCTTTCCCCTGTACTGCTGAGGCAGTGCTGCTCCATGAATCTTTTGCCTCATCAAATCTGTATCTGAAGACACTCGGACTTTTGCCACATGGATCCTCAACGTGGATGTAACTCACAGTTTCAGAGGCTGCCGAGCTGAGAAATTCATCAGGGATCATCACCAAATTCCTACCTCACCTCCATGAGTAAAGTCTGCTGTTTCCCTGGGTTCTCTGCTCAGCCTGGTTTGTAAGTGGAGTAAAGCTGTGTTGTAGCTTAGCCTTTCCATTTTCTGGCTTTCCTAAGTCACTATACTTGCCCATAGGCATCCTTGTGAAGATTTCCTGACCGAATTAGAGCCTGTAAATAAACCTTAACTAGTTCTGTATATAGTTTGGGGGTGGGGTATTCAGGAAAATAAAAACAATTCTGATTTTGTAATTCCTGCCTCGGCCAATTAATATCCAACTGAATCAACAACTAAAAAAAGGATATATTTATCTCCTTTATTTAAAAGATGCCAGTGAAAATTTCTGTAATCTCTTACTTTCCCTTCTGTATTTCTTCATTATTTTTTTTTCCCGTGGCAGCTGCAGTTTTCTGAGGGCTACCATTATTCAGGTATCTCTCACTGGTTAATGTGTCTCAAATACAGCCCTAGTGATCTGGCAGTAGATATTCTTCTGCATATTAAACTGCGCAGCACTGGTCTCTGAAGAGGTTTACTGAATCTATTTAATATTTCCTTATGAATAGCATACAAAAATGGCATCAGAAGCTCTTTACTTGTTGTACTCTTGTTCCTTCAATAAAAGAAATTCACTGAAATGAGACTCTGGTATCTGAGAAGCTGGACTTGCCACAGGCTCACTTCACTGAAGACACTCTGCAAGAAGAGCCCTGTCTAGCTTAAGAGCAAGGGAGGGGAAGGGAGGAGGGGAGGGGGAATTTTTATTGAAATCTGTATCACAAATCTTAAACAGGGTCTTTCAGGCTAAATCAGATCTATTTTTCTTTCTCTTCAGTTGACAGTTCAGGTTTACAAGTTTGACTTTCTGGTAATGCTGTAAAATCAGTTTGAGAAGCAGGCTCATGGTCTCATGAGGTGGCCAGTAACCTTTGCCACAGATCCTGACAAGTCTGCCAATCTTATTTCTAGGAAGGAATAAATCTAAGGTAGGTATGAGGCAACCTATAAATGCAACAAATACATCTTTGTGTTAGTCCTATAGTTTAGGAATAGAAAGAACTTGTTCTTTATACCAACTGGAATATATTTTGAGAACTATGCCTGGTGTTCACAGGATCTCCACAACTTCTTACAGCAGTTCATTATCCATTATGGATGTTGGTCCCAGGCACTCAAGTCAGTATAAAGACACCCTGATACTTAAATTCTGATGCACAGCCACATTCTGAAATGTTCCCATCTTAGCAGGATGGCAGCTAAACATAAAAGTGCCATAGATGTTTCCAGCTCATTTTAGTGAAACAGTTTTAAAATACTTTTTCCTCAATCTGTCCTTCCCTTGGAATGTTGATTCAGCTAGCATTGGTATTAATGGCACCTTCATTAAAACTTTTCACCTCTGAAGACACATTTTTTCTGAGTCTTATAGCCAAATTAGCCAAAAGTTGAACAGTTTGATCTGTAACCACCACCTTAATGCCAGATCACTAAATGTGAGGTTGTATCAGAGGACAGCGTAGCTTAGAATGGTAGTTTTATAGGTGCACAAGTAGGCAGACAGAGATCATCTGATACTAAAACCTGCTCATGTTCAGCCCTTGAATTCAGAGTTCTCTCACCTCCTCTTTTCTTGAGAATATCTCCTTAGCACATACAAGGAAAAGCCTCATCATCTTTTCCCAGTTACCAGTATTTACTGGAACAGGAGAAATATTTCTGTCTGTGGAAGAATATTGCAAGTATCACTTTTGCAATCATTTAGGCACTGTTCAGCATGCACAGTTCCAGAGATGTGTGGAGGGAGATTTATAGTGGTTTCCAGAGCAGTGTGAATGTGCAGCTCACCATAGTGGACCCTGGATGCAGTTTCCCTAACACTTCATCTTCTTGGGCAGCCCTAGAGGGCTGATGTGGTGGCTGCCCATGCCAGAATCCTTGATGCTGATGTCTGCATGGGTGCAGGGCACCAGCGATGCAGCTCCACTATCATTCCTACTGCTGCAAGAGGAGGTGAGATGTGACTCTCTGAGAAACAACTTGGCCTGAGTTTGTGGCCCCTTATAGCATAGCACCATTACACCATGCTTTTCAATAGCTAAATATAGAAGATACATGATAAAGATAGAATAAATTTATTTGGGGGTGATTTCAACTCACCGCAGATGGGGACAGTCTTTATAGCAGGGCCTGCTGCAACAGGACAAAGGCTAACAATTTAAACTAGAAGAGGGTAGACGTAGGCTAGATATAAGGTAAGCGTTTTTTCAAATGAGTGTGGTGAAACACTGAAAGAGGTTGCCCAGAGAGGTGGCTAATGCCCTGTCCCTGGAAACATTCAAGATCAGGTTGTACAGGGCTCTGAGCAAGCTGATCTAATTAAAGATTTCCCTGCTCACTGCAGGGAGGTTGGGCTAGGTGACCTTGAAAGGTTCCTTCCAAGCCAAACTGTCGTGGTAGGCCTAAACAGGCCTCTTGGGCTTGTACATGTCCTGGCTTGTGCAGACATGTTTTTCTGCTGTTTTGGGGAGAGAGCAACCGCGGGAAAAGGGACAAAGGACCTGGCGCCACTAAGTCTGGGGTCCGGGGCCTGTCCATCACCTGTGGTTGCTAGGGGGCACATGATTGCCTTGTGCAGGGCCCGTGATCTGCCCAAAAAAGGATAAAGCAAGCCTATGGCTTCACCCAATATGGCAAAATCTTGGGTAACTGCCATTTGATTGGCTATCTTGTGTCCAAAGGTCCAATTGATCTTTGGGCTGTGTTATAAAGGAGCAGGGAACACGGGGTGCGTGCCTTCCACCATTACAGATGCCTGCTTGCATCCTGCCTGCTGCCTCCACGCATTCGCCAGCGTGATACAGTGAGACATCCTGCCTGTAAGAGCCTGCTTCCAGAGCCAGCCAGGATCAGGTTAGAGATTGTCTCCTCTTCTCCAGTGCTCAGGAGCCTGGAGAAACTTTAAAGCCTCCGGCAACTTTCAGCCCGGCAACACGGGAAACCCCGCCACGTGCTTAGGGTATTGTTTTCCTGTGATATATTTTTGTGAGTAAATACCAAGCCTCTTGTAATCATTGATTGCCTTCTGCCATAAGCAGAAAGCTGCTTCTCGGGTCCATCTAGTGAACAAGCGGCGTACTGGCCGCAGGTGGTACATTGACCACAAACCTTCTCTTTTCCAGTTTGGTTTGAGTTCTGTTAATATATATATTTAACAGTTATTTCCAGATCCTGTTATGACCTGTATATTGTTTCCATAACGTTGCTAAGAACCTGTTACTATTGTTATTATTAAATGGTGGTAGGGGATGGTGCGAGTTCCGATTGATTAATATTAATAAATTATATATTAATATTTTTATAATATCGTCTCGCAGTACCTAATTACCCCTCCCCGACACAAACCATTCTATGTTTCTATGATTCTATGATAGTTCAGTTATAACAAAGCCAGGAAGACAGATGAGCAGCTCCAGAGGGATAAGGAACGTGAAAACACATCTGCATGCTAAAATGAGCTCCTTAGCCACTGAAGAGCCACTGTGGTTATACTAGAAGATAATTCCACACTTTCTAGATGCCATCATTTCCTTGTATCAGCCTGGAAAAAAATGCCTCTTTCTATATATATTTTAATATATTTATCTATGCACTCAAACACGCATATAAGTATTTATACGTGTGTATCTATATCTATATACAAAAAACTGGCATCAGTAGGGGTAGTAAGGCCTATAGAGATTTAGCTTTTAACAAGTGCAGCAATACTCAGACTGACAACAAAGGAGAAATCAACCATGTGTACTTGAGAGAAATTGTCTCTGAGTATGCGTGGCACCTATAAAAGCAAGTCTTCCAATGGTATTTTAACACTCACAGCTTGAGATGCCACTTTCCACTGGGTATTGATTTCTCACATGGTTGAAACTGACCTTTCCATGCCCTCTCTGAGGCAGAGTTAATATCCAAGACAGCACATCCAAAGGCTTTGTAAAACCTTTGTGCAGACAAATCCTGATCTTTTTCTGAATTAGGCTGTTTGTGGTGTTGGGCAGGGAAGGAGCTTTCAGTGTCTGCTGAGGACCCCTCTACCATATAGTAGCCTTCCAGTATCTGAAGGGGGCCTACAGGAAGGCTGGGGAGGGATTATTTACAAGGTCTTGCAATGACAGGACAAGGGGCAATGGGTTTAAACTGGAAGAGGGGAGATTTAAACTGGCTGTTAGGAGGAAATTCTTTCCAGTGAGGGTGGTGAGACACTGGCACAGGTTGCCCAGGGAGGTTGTGGCTGCTCCCTCCCTGGAGGTGTTCAAGGCCAGGTTGGACGAGGCCTTAAGTGACCTGTACTAGTGGGAGGTGTCCCTGCCTATGGCAGGGGGTTGGAACTAGATGATCCTTGAGGTCCCTTCCAACCTTACCATTCTATGATTCTATATGGTTGAGGGGTGTCTGCTTTGGCTGGCACCAGGTTGCATCCTTCATCTGTTTTGTCTGGGAGGGAAGGCGAGATCGTGCCTTAATTCACCCTTTACCTGGTAAAAGTTCACATAGCAACTGGCAGGCAGCTGAAGCCCAGTACCAAAGCCAAGACTGGGTGAAGGCAATATCAGGTTAAGGAATGTGTAGATAAGCAAGCGTTTTCCAGCTAGCCAAGAGCAAAGCAATTCAGCAATGAGCCAAAGCAATCTCTGAGTCTCTTGCTGAAAACCAACCTCTTTCTCAGAGACTCAAAGACAGGTAAATACACCACCTTTGTTTAAAAACAGAGAGAAAGGAGGGATCTGTGGAAAGAAGTTAGTCCCACTTCAATGCAGATGAAGAAACTAGAAAAAGGATTACACAACCAGTTTATAAATACCTAGAAGTTCATAGGGTGATTTAAGCCATGCTGAAAATGCCAGAGCAGTCTTATTTCTTGTTTTGCCTAGGAGGGCAGCTGGTAAACTTGGCATAGCTTGGTTTAGATAAGGTTTCAAATAATTCCACTAAGTGTTTCTCTAAGCAAACTCTGATAACTGGTTTTAGGTGAAATAAACATTAGCTGAGTTCATTTGAAGCCTATTCCCAAAAAGAACTTTCAACAGTCACCTGTACATAGCCATGCTTTCCTCTAAACTCAGAGGGTAGTCCCGAATGAAGGAATCTTTCTCCCTAAAAATACACTGTAGATTTTGTGAGGAACTGGTACTTTATTAAATCCTCACTGGAGTAAGGAGCCAGGAACTGTCAACCTATCTGCAGGGGACTTTGTTAACAAAAATGAAGCAAGCACACAAGGAGGTCTGGCAGAATTAGAATCTTGGGCACAAACAAGCATGATTTCAATGTGGCAAAGCACAAGATACTCAGCTGGCAGACAAGTATGGGAATGACTAAAAGTTGATGGGAGAAAGGACTGAGAAGAAGCAGCACTCAGAGCAGTTTTGAGAATTTGTTGAATAGTGGTTACATGCAAATTTGCAAATTGATAGGGTTGTGTAAAAAAAAAAAAAAAAAAGCCCTAAATCATTTTGAGTGGCTCACTCTGAGACATTGTGTTACCAAACTGAAAAGCAGTATTCTTCTTTTTAGGGCAGATCCCAAAGTAAATTAAAGGCAATGGGCATGTTACTATTATTTTAGTGGGTATGTGGTTGGTGAGGCTAGATCTTGAACACCATTCAATTTTTGGTACCTTGTTATCCCCAAGACACTGATAAGCTGGGAGAAGTTCAAAGGAAAATGTCAGTAACAGAGCTCAGGAGAACTGGCTTAGGAAGCAAGACTGAAGAGTTATTAAGTTATTAATAGCATGCTTAAGCAATATGCTAACAGCCTTTAAAGCAGAGAGGCATAAAGAGAGAAAGGTGATGGGAAGTGATTACAGCCATAGTGAACTCAGAGCTGGGGAGAAGCCCAGCTCAATATACCTGGAGAGATTTGAAGGCTAAGCTCACCATAACTTAAATATACCCCCAGCTAAGGAGTTAAAGACAGACACAACACCCTCCCCCTGCAGCCATGTGCTCTGGTCCCCAAAAGATGCCTGGAGTGCCCAGGAGTGATGGGCTGTCCCTGGTACAGAGCTGCCATCATCATTGGTTGACTACAGTCGTGGCAAGAGTCTCAGGAGCATGTCGAGTCTGGGCTCCTCTCGACCTACTGGTAGTTTAGAGTTACTTTGTCTAGTTGTAGCAGCAGTTTTTCCTAGTGGACAGATGTTCTTGGTACATTTGCTTTACTTGTATTTTCTTTTTGTATCATATAGCCATGGTTTCACATGTAGAGACCTCCTCCATCTGTCAACAGCTCATGAAGGTGCAAGTGAGGGCATGAGGCCTGTAGCTGTACAGAAGGGGCTTCAGAGCTTGGGACAAGAAGAGAGAAACAAGATGTTAGCCAGTGGGATATAACTGGTAACAGCATAGACAATGCCTACCATGCACCCTGGAGTTGCAGACCAGTGAGGAAAGAGCAAGGCATGGAAGTGTGTTTGCAGACAAAGATTACCCCATGTGGTTTTCTGTGTAAGGTTGAGGAATCCATCAACACAAACATCACTTTGCAGGACTCCCTAGTGCGGGACTTCCTAGTTCCCACCAGACCCATCAGCAAGAGGCCACCAATCTCAGGATCCCAAAGAGCAGGGGAAAAGGTAACATAACATCAGGAAAAGGGGTAGAGGCCAAAAACTGTACAGTTTTGATTTCATCATTAATCTTCCCCACGACTGCCAGATTTGGACTAATAATGATTAATATCTTAAGGTTTCAATTACACCAACAATAAATTCTTTGCCTTACTTGGTGAGCATACCTTCTGTCCATGAATAAGATTTGGGTGTAGCTTGAGCCAGGGTGCAGCCTTGCAGTTGGGTGTTTGGTGAGACGTGGCTTATTTCATTGCAATGCCACATGAAACTCTATGGCCTGCGATTTCTACTCTGTTCTCTTATAGTCTAAATACTAAATTTAAAATATTTTCAGAAAAAAATCTTTACCATCCCCATGAGAAAGGCAGAATAAGCCTGGTGTGTCTGATCACTTGCTGAGCTTTTAATACAAGAGATAGCCACAGGACAAAGAGAAAGAGATAAATCTAATTTCTCCCACAGAGGATGCACTTCAAATGTCAGCTCTAATTCATGAACTCTTCAGTGACCTTCAGGTGAGAAAGGAGCCCATGGGAGGCTTACTCCACACCAGGGTGAGTTTTCTTCCTAACAAGGATGGTCCACACTGCACACCACGGAGGCACCAAGGCACATGTCTCTTGGGCAGCCAGGCTGAAATCATGGCACTTAGATAGACAGCACCATGAAACTGCCCAAAACCTGCATCCTGACAGTCCCCGCCCCCAGCATGGCTTTGGCAGGGCTCCAATAAGGCAGTAGGCAGCAACCTTTCCCTCCTGGTATTTTCCTCACAAGGGAGGAATCAGTGCTGTTATCATAAGTGACCAAAGTTAATGTTTTATTAACACTGACATCAAGCTCCCATTCGGCGCTGAGCAAACCTATAGCAGCTCAAGCAGCACAGTGTGTGAGGAGCTCTGGCTAAAGCAGGTTTCAACCACTGCTACTGAAGGCAGGCCAGCATCTGGTTCTGCTCAGAGCAGAATCTCCAAAGGATAACTCCTCAGGCTGGATCTAACCTTCAAGGCATAACACTCCAGAAGAAGCTTTTGATCTTATTCCTCAAGCTTGCTAATCATATAAACCCATGGGAGAGGAAGGGGCATCTCCCTCTTTGTATATACTGATTCACAGACTGCTTTGGTTGGAAAGTACCCTCAAAGGTCATCTTGTCCAACCCCCCTGCAGTGAGTGGGGACACCTCCAACTGGTTCAGACTGCCCAGGGCCACGTCGAGTCTGATCTTGAATGTCTCCAGGGATGGACCCTTGACCACATCCCTGGTCAACCTGTTCTAGTATTTTACCACTCTCATTGTAAAGAACTTCCTCCTTATGTCTAACCAAATTCAGCTGCCTCTGATCACAGTGGTGTGATTCTCTCAAACACATTTGCCATTACTTTTTTTGGAATTTGAGCCTCCATTAAGTCAGGTTTTACTTTGCCCACATCTGGGTCAGCAAGAGATTTAAAATGCATGGAGTCAGTCTAGCCCTGCCTCCCACCGTGACTGAGATGGGCAGGATAGCGTGCCTGAGGTTCCACTCAAAACTGGTGCTAGCATGGCTTCCCACCCTGAGAGGGGAAGTTGGGCCATACTCTCCCTTCCATGCCCATGCTCCCACAGGACCTTGTCCTTCAGCTGTCCTTCCATTCAGTGGCCAGCCCAAAATCAGCAATGCAGCCATTAAATACAGGCTGGGGAAAGCAAACATCAGTTCTTCTTCTGGGAGTTCTGGGTACATTAAACAGAACAAAAGGCTCCATACCAAGGGGCTCCCACAGCAAGGGACCAGGGCTGCTTGCAAAGGCATTGTGGGAGTGCACTGTATGCTAATGGACAGCCTGACACAGTCATAATATAGACTCACAGAATCATAGAATCAATGTCAGGGGCTGGAAGTGACCTCAAAAGATCATCCAGTCCAACTCTCCTGCTAGACCAGGATCACCTATACCAGATCACACAGGAATGCATCCAGGTGGGTTTTGCATATCTCCAGAGAGAGAGACTCCACAATTCCCCTGGGCAGCCTGTTCCAGTGTCCTGTCACCCTCACAGTGAAAAAATTCCTCCTCATGTTTAAATGAAACTTCCCATGCCTCAGCTTCCACCCATTGCCCCTTGTCCTGTCATCAGACATCACTGAGCAGAGCCTGGCTCCATCCTCCTGGCACTCACCCTTTACATATTTATAAACATTAACGAGGTCACCACTCAGTCTCCTTTTCTCCAAGCTAAAAGCCCCAGCTCCCTCAGTCTCTCCTTGTAAGAGAGATGTTCCATTCCCTTAGTCATCTTTGTGGTTCTGTGCTGGACACTCTGAAGCAGTTCCATGTCCCTCTTGAACTGGGGCATCCAGAACCAAACACAGTACTCCAGATGTGGCCTCACCAGGGCAGAGTAGAGGGGCAGGAGAACCTCTCTCGACCTACTAATACACCACAGAATGGCATTGCCCCTCCTGGACACAAGTGCACATTGCTGGCTCATGATCAACCTCCCATTAACTAGGGCCCCCAAATCCTTTTCCCTGTTGCTGCCTTCCAACAGGTCAGTCCCCAACCTATACTGATACCTGGGGTTGTTCTTTCTCTACACTTGTCCTTGTTGAATTTCATTAAATAGATGAGTAAAGTGGGTACTAGTTGAATCCTGACGGACTACACAGAAAAACGTGCTTAGACCAACAACACTTCTGTAGGGACATGAGATGTCCACTGGCCAGTAACAGATGTCTTGACAAATTACTGCAGTGGCCAAGAGCCCTTCAGCAGTGCCCATAGAGTAGCCATTGCCCTGTTGTGCTGGTTTAAAGCTAATTGGAATATTTTAATAGAGAAAATTATATTATAGGCTGTGAAAAGAAAACAATGGTGATGTCTACTTCACTCATAGGCTTGCTGATACAAATAAAACCAAGAACATAAACATTAGATAAGACAGTCAGGCTTGTGGCACTCTCTGTCAGGCAGTGTCTGGGGCTGTCTAGCAACTTCTGGCTTCTTCTGTCCGACAAATTAATTTCACTAATCACTTTTCTTCTAACTCCTCCTCTGGCTGATCCTCAAAACCTTGGGGTAAGGTATAGGGGTGGGGAGAAGGTGGAAGGGTGATTGGGAGCCCCTCCTGGGGTCTCTGATTTCTGGGAGGGGTGTTGTGTTTCTGTATTCCCTTTACCTTGTATATTTCTGTAAATATTGCTGTACATAGTGTATATATCTGCTTGTACATTGTGCTGAGCTGTAAATAGAGCTTCATTTAAACTTCCAGCCGGCTGAGTTTTAGCCTGGGTCATTTTACAAAGTGTGGGGGGGGCGGGTAACTCCCAAACCCACATCACCTGTCCTACCTTGACAGGCATAGATTGCTTTCACTCACAGCACTAATTTTCCACGAGAATCTCATGTTTGCCACAGCTACACAAGGGTCATGCTTCCTTCTCCTGCTCTTCCAACAGGTTTCTCTATCTGACTTGCCCTCCCACACTTGGCAGCAGCCCCACCTGTAGGCATCAGTGCCCTTTGCTCACGGCTTTCCATCTGCATTATTTCATCCACCTAACATGGTAGAAGACAGGAAGAAAGAGGTTCCTCTGGCCTCCTGTACAATTCAGTGGGTAAAATAATGATATCAAGGCTCGTGCAGCCAGACTTCACTCATTGCTCAGAAAAACCTTCAAAGGAAAAGTGTCATTACAAATATTTTCTCTTTTCATCCCAAACTTTTCTTTCAGCCTTTCAGGGGAAACACCAGGGCCTGAGTCAGTTTGCAGAGAGGTGGAAAATCCCCAGGTTCCCAATGCCTGGCAAGGTTGAGACACAGGGCTCCTGGTGAGTCTAAATGAAGGTGAATAATCACTTTACTCAGCCTCTCAGGTGCATTCTTCTTCGTGCTGCCTGGTACGTGGTTTGGATTCCTTGCTGCAAGAGTGCATTACTGACTTACATTCAACATGCTGTTCAGCAAGGCTTGCTTGTCCTGTGCCATGGATCTATTCCATTCCAAGTGCAGGCTTTGCCTTTGCCTTGCTGAGCTCAGAAGGATCTGGAGGGCCTTTGTGCAGACAAGTGAGGGGTTTTGGAGTGGGACCCCTGCCCTCCAGTGTGTAGATCACCACTCCACAGCATTCGTAGTTAATGAAGATGTTACACTGCCCAGCACTAGTGCTCGCCTCTGAGAAACATTACTCCGTCCCAGTTACAGCTGATGTCCACCCACTGAGCACTACGCTGCTCGTAGTACACAGCTGCCCAGTTGCCATCCATCCCCCTGATGCTTCTCTAGCAAATATACAGATTCCCATCTGGCTGCCACGCTCATCATCACTGCTGGCATCAGACTGAGCAACATCAAATCGGAAAGCCTCTGCTTTTGCCCAGCAGCCCACTGATCTCACAAGAGAAAACAACCAGGCTGGGGAGCGCAGTGCATCCTTACTAAACCCCAATCACTTTCTTGTCTTTCATGTGCTTGCAAATAGTTTCCAAGATGAGTTTCATACTTATTTTCTAGCAAATCCCTTTTATTTAATTATATTTGGAAATCATGCACCTGAAATGCAGTTTTTAACAGAGCATGTTTCTGCACTTGTCTGTCTACTGCTGAGTGGGAAGCACCTGTTCACCCACACCAGGGGACTGCTACAAGCCATTGGCTGGTGCCAGAGACGGCTCCACATTTACAAACAAGTCTTGTCTTTAAGTTCAGTGCTGCCTTAAAATTCCTGGTGATTTCTTCAGTAAAGCACAAGTTTCACAGCTCATATCACTCTTTCCCCAAATACTGACGTATTTCATCTACACTGAGAAATGTCTGACATTTTTATTAGCCATTTCCAATACTGGAGGAAAAATCTAACAGAGAAAACATCTTAATAAAACCTCCCACTGTTATATGACTTTGTTTTTCTTACTTCTGATTTATTTTTCTTTTTTTTTAATGCAAATGCATTTCTGTATTTTATTTGGTCTAATATATTTATGTATTTAAATTGTGCATCAGTCGAAGTCTTGTAGATTGCATATTATACAACAGGGATATGATTCTATATCATAAAATTATACTAATTCTATTTACACTTTTATATTAATATGTATAATCATAGAATCATAGAATGGTAAGGTTGGAAGGGACCTCAAGGATCATCTAGTTCCAACCCCCTGCCATAGGCAGGGACACCTCCCACTAGTACAGGTCACTCAAGGCCTCGTCCAACCTGGCCTTGAACACCTCCAGGGAAGGAGCAGCCACAACCTCCCTGGGCAACCTGTTCCAGTGCCTCACCACCCTCACTGTAAAGAACTTCCTCCTAACATCCAGTTTAAATCTCCCCTCTTCCAGTTTAAACACATTGCCCCTTGTCCTGTCATTACAAGACCTTGTCAATAATCCCTCCCCAGCCTTTCTGTAGCCCCCTTCAGATACTGGAAGGCTACTATAAGGTCTCCTCGAAGCTTTCCCTTCTCCAGACTGAAGAGCCCCAGCTCTTGTAGCCTGTCCTCATAGGAGAGCTGCTCCAGCCCTCTGATCATCTTCGTGGCCCTCCTCTGGACCTGCTCCAACCATTCCATGTCCTTCCTGTGCTGCAAGTATTTATGTAATTCATGGGGTTTTTGAGTTTCTAGTCAGAACATGTTTTCAGCTGTAATATTGTTCTGTTTTATTCTCACTGTACATACTGCTGGTAACTTGGTGCATTTTCATTTTTCACTCACCTTCACTAACCTCAGTTTAGAAATAAGGAAAAATAATTTAAATCATCCACTTATATCACTTAGCTGTTTTACTCTTGCCTGATATAGCTGACACTGTTGAATCTAGGTTAGTAGATTAGGTACAGGTTACAGGCAGCATGAAAAGTATCCAGGCTTTCCCTCTCTGTTTGAAACCTGTCTATCCTTTCCTTCAAACAGCATTTTCCTGTCTTGTTTGTAATATGCAAAGCCTGACAAATTTCTTTAAGCCCGCTGGGATGGAAGTAGCCGAGGGTGCTTCTCTGCCATTGCCCACATGGCCCATGGAGATGCCCTGTGCCTTTCTTGCCCTCCTGCACATGGCTCTGCCCTCCTGGTTCTACAGTCTCCTTCACGGTGCATGGCTACACCTGAGTGAGCAGTGCTGAACTCAGCAGAGTTTTAGGTTCCTCAGCCAGCTATAGATGGGAACAGACAAGACATAATTTAAGAGAGCTGAGCACATGAAGTCCTTGACCTCAGTTTCATTAGAGTACGAGCTCCTAGGCTTTGAGAGGCTCCACTTCACCTCCATTACAGACACTTGCACCCTGCTGATTTCTACATCATTTCACCATGTGAAAACAGACGTATTTCTGAACATAATTTGGGACTTAATTTAATTATTAATAATTAATTTGTATCTTCAATTTAGGTACCCACTGAAGTCCTTGTGCTGTTAAACTGCCACCTTTCTTGCAAGCAATGCAGAAAGTGTTCTTTCTTTGGAAAGCTTCTAACTCCACACCTCATCACATCCAGTTGCTCCCGTCCATCGGATTCACCTCAAGGGCTCCTACTCAATACAGAAAAGGTTAAATTCTGCTGAAGACCTGCTACTTCCCTCCCTGTTTTTCCCTCTAACCTCTTCATGCCTCTGCCTTCATTTCTGAAACTGCTAGATGGGAACATCCATAGGCCTTTTAACCTCTGCACACCTGTTTAATTTTCATAATTTTCAGGACACTGCACAAGCATCTTCTCTTACTTTAGCTTTAAAAAAAACCCCTCACTTTTCTCCTGAATATCAGTCAGCTCATGTTGTAATGAAAGAAAATACTTTTTTGATCACTTTCCTCTCTTTTTGTCTGTAAATATTTATTTTTCTTTTACTTTTCCTGACCATTTCATCATCTGAAGAGAAGTTAAATCACCCAAAATTGGTGGCCATTACACTAAACTATCACACTACCTGATCTGAGGCAGACAAGCACAACAAATCTCTTTCTATATTCAGAAACCTCACTACGAGAAATACATCAAGGTGCTAGAACATGTCCAAGGTAAGGCAACAGATCTGGCTGAGGGTTCTAAAGCATGAATCTTATGAGGTGTGGCTGGGAGAAGTGAAGTTGTTTAGTCTAGGGAAGAGGAGGCTCAGGGGAGGCCCCATTGCTGTCTACAGCTGCCTGCAAGGAGGTTGTAGCAAGGTTGACATCAGTCTCTTCTCCCAAGTAACAAGAGACAGGACAACAGGAAACAGCCTGAAGTTGTGGCAAGGGAGGTTTAGGTTGGATATTAGGAAAAACTTCTTCACTGATACCAAGCACAGCAACAGCCTTCCCAGGGTAGTGGTTGAGTCACCATCCCTGGAAATACTGTGGTGCTTAGGGACATAATTTAGTGGTGATCTGGCAGTGTTGTTTTAAGGGTTGGATTTTATGATCTTAAGGGTCTCTTTCAACCAAAAAACCTTCTAATATTCTATGAAATTCAGCACTATTTAGCTGACAGAATAATCCTGCAATATTACTCCTCTTGACCGGCTCAGTTAGAGCTGTCTCAGTGTGCAAATAGTCCACAGTCTCTTAAGTTAATATTATATAGATGTTCTCATGTGTCCTGTGAAGTGAATGAATGGCAGGGCACACCAATATACCTACTTAAAAGGGATGAATTTCTGGCCCTGCTGAATTCACCAGGCAGTTCTGGGGTTTGACACTACTGGGGTTCAATAACAGAGTAAGAGCATTAATGAACAGCTTTGACAAGATGCGAGGACACCAGCAAGCCTGGAAGGGCTTTCTAAAATCCAAACTTCCCTTGCAGCAGGGGTGTTTAAAGAGCGTGTCAGCTCTGTGTGACCTTTGCTTCTCTGTCCACAGGGTGCTGCTGGGGACACTTTTCATCCCTTATCCTCTGAGCAGAGCAAGCTCAGTGTTGTGCACCTGCCTCCAAAACAGACTAGAGTCTTTGGTTTAATGGAGATAGAAAAGGTCATTAAATGACACTTGTATGTCTTCCGTTCTGCCTCATCATATACCTGCATGGCAAAACTTGTATCATACGTATATCGTACTTGTATCATGAGTTAGCAGCATCAGAGATCACTTGAAAATATTGCTCACAGAAGCCAGAGAAACACTGATCTTAATTTTTCCACCTGTGCAACATGGCGAACACTCAGGGAATTGGTGCTTTTCCCTGACGAGCTGCTGCTGCCAACCCACTGTATCCCAACAGATGGCTACAGGTTGTAGTGGGAGAGTTATATCCACTATTTGCAGGTTAATTGGGAAAATAAAAGAAAATCCAGAAAGAAACAAGTTCTCCTTTGCTTTATCTGCTCTGATAACAGTTATCACACTGAGTCAATTGCAAGCCCTAGGGGCACTCAGCAAAATGCGTAACTCTGCCGACCTGCTAATGCAGTCAAGAGAAAGGAGAAGGGCATTGATAGGAGGTAACCTCTCCTTGCCAGCCACAGCACCAGCATTATCAGTACCTTTTATAAAGAACTGTATCTGCTGTAGGTTGATAGTGGTGAGCAGGGGCTTTTCATTGGTATAGGAAATAATCTCAGTGACCTTCAGTGGAGAAGAAGGTATAAAAACCAAAAGTATTTTTCTTTGACGACTGTTTGGGCACCAGTTGAATTTCCCTGGTTTCTGAAGAGGACGTGTTTTGGGGAGATTTTGTGAGAAAATGGCAACTTTAAATGAAAAAAAGACCTGCAGCGAGCGGATGGAAGATTTCCGTCGCTTTGTCTGGAATCCAGAAACAAAACTCTTCATGGGAAGGAGCTTAATTAACTGGGGTAGGTTTTCACACACAAGAGTCTTCTCTTCCTTCTGGTATGCTTAAAACCTTGGGTGGAGATTCATCCTGATGAATGGGACACAAAATGGTGGGAGGTGTTTTGTACTTGTTGAAAACATCAGTTCTCATTTATGCTTCTGAGCCACTTTTGGGGTGGCCCCGTGAGCTGAATCTGATCAAAACAATGATCCAAGTAGTTCCTGCAAATGTAAGAAGACTTTAAGCTGGTTTGGGACCAAATTCTTCAAAAGGATAAAATTTAACGCATTAACAGTTAACTTCTGAATAGCCAAAGGCAATGAAACCAGTGTGGTTTGAACACTGCTGACTAAAGAGGATTTTGGTATATGGAAAACTTTGCTTAATTGTTGGGGTTTGTCCAAATCTCTGGAAACACATTTTGCTTTTCTGAAATTCCTTTCTAATTTACTGTCTGCTCAGTATATTTTCTCTCTTACCACAGTGTGCTAGTTCATACTTCAGTTGAGTTCCCTGTCCATAGCCAAACTTGTGTCTACAATGACAATGTGTTTTCTGACCTACATTCCAGGAAAGGCAGCCCTGATAATTGTGAGGAAGATTCCAGCTCTTCCTAAGACTGTAAGAGTAACTCCAAGTTTCCACTTTTTTTTTTTCTTTTTTCTTTTTTTTCTCTTCTCTTCTGCTGTGGACCCCGTGAGTGTAGATTGTTGCCACATTGAAACCCAGAATTTTACAGATAATTAAACTGAAATGTGAGCCTTTCCAGTTCAGAGAGAAGGTGGCACTACGAGGTGCTGATGATTGCAAGGAACAGTTTCTGGTGCACTGCCCTGCCAAATTCCCACTGCCTGCCTGTAGGGCAGCAGCTGCATATAACACACATTAGGCACATACAGATGGAAACACAACATTATTCTGCACCTCACACTAGAATAAAACAGCAAGATGACACATTTTGCTGAAGGTGATTTTAGCTGTAACATGCCAGTGAAGCAATATGGGTTTAAAATCAACACACCTGAAATACTGACTTCTGTCATTCAAATAACACAAGGAAAATAACACAAAAATAAAATACAACACAAATAACACCAAAAAAATTTTTTTTTGTCAAAAAAATCAATATCTTGGCCACATTGTTTAGTCCATGTGTAATTAGTAGATAAATGATCTACTTAGTGACTGAAGGAGCTGGGGCTGTTTCGTTTGAAAAAGAGGAGGCTGAGGGGAGGCCTCACTGCTGTCTATGGCTACCTGAAAGGACATTGTAGAAGGTTGGTGCTGGTCTCTTCTCACAGGTGAGTAGAACAAGAGGTGATAGAACAGGAGGGAATAGCCTCAAGCTGCAACTGAGTAGGTTTAGACTGGACATCAGGAAAAAGAATTTCACAGAAAGAGTGATCAGGCATTGGAATGAACTGCCCAGGGAGCTGGTGGAGTCACCAACCCTGGATGTGTTTAAAAGTCATTTGGATGTGGTGCTTGGGAATATGGTTTAGGGCGCAACTTGCAGAGTAGGGATATTGGTGGGACTTGGTGATCCTGAGGGTCTTTTCCAACATTAATGTTTCTGTGATTCTGTGATCTTAATACCTCAAGTTACTTCAAGAAGCCACTAAATCTTTCAAGCTTTACATCACCTGAAGTAAGCACCAACTACTTCAAAAATCCTTGTAAAACTGAACAAATATAAGCAAAATTTTTGTAGAAGAATATTCTTTTGAGTGTAGATCTAAAACTCCTGTCTCTTCGCAGGGAAAATGTGTTTGGGGTCAAGGGCTGAAAGGAGATGGTTACCACTGCCAGGATAGCCCTGGCCATGGAAACATCACTGTGTCACCTTGCTCAAAAAAATTAGACTTTGCCCTCTTTTTTTTTCCACAGTGTGGATCAGTTTGTACTACCTGGCTTTCTACGTAGTGATGTCAGGCCTGTTTGCACTCTCCATTTATTCTTTAATGAGGACAATTAATCCATACGAGCCGGATTACCAAGACCATCTGAAATCCCCAGGTACTGCCACAGTCTGGGCTGCTGCTGCCACACCAGACTCCCACAGAAGGCTGCCTGGGGCTGGGCTGAGAGGCAATGGTGGAACCTGGGTGTGGGGGGGAGACAAACATGGAATAAATTAAGATTGGTTCTGCCCAAAAGATCCTTGCAAAGTTTGACCTCCGCTTGAAAACAGTTTAAGGTTTTTTTGTTTGTTTGCTTGTTTGTTTTTAAAAGGACACTTTTATTTCATTTATTCATGCATGTATTTTTGTATTTATATACATTATATGTGAATATATTAATGAAGATACATAATGAATAGAACAGGATAGGATAGAATAGGTATTAATTTATTTCATTAAGCCACTGAGTTGATCATTTCCTGTCTGTAGCCGTCACTTTCAAGTGGAGAAGCTCTTCTCAGGCTCTGGGGCATGTCCAGTACCCACATGTAGGAATCAGCCCCTGGGGAAATCCTGATTTCTTCTTCAGTCCTCCTCAAGCATCCCAGAGGGTTTTAGGGTGCCCAGCAAGATGGGGAGGCACTGGAGCAAGCAGCCTGGGGTAGGCATTTCCATGCTTGCCAGCAACATGGGAAGTCCTTAGGGGAGCAGGGATGCCTTCTTGTTGGGATGTGCTGTGCCAGCAAACAAGCAAGTGAAAAACAAGACAAAGACACATGGGATTAGGAATAAAGATTTGTGGGACATGAAGTGAGAGCAGAGAGATCACCACTGTGAGATAATTACTGCACACCACTAAAACTTATCCCCATGATGGCTTGCTTTTGAAGTGGAAGAGGAAAAAGTGACTTTTTTGAAGGTGTAGCCCTAACAATTATGGTAGCCCTGTTGTATTCTGATCTTTCCTCTCCCAATGTTCACTAGGTTTAGTGTTTGCTGGGAAAATAATTCCTGTAAAATATTAAGTATGGCTTTTTCAAAAGCTGTTTTTCACACCGCAGTGTGATCTTTCTCTTCAATCTGATGGGACAATTACTATAACTGTTATTATTAACAAGTCCTGAGGAAATCCAGAGCAACTGCTGGAATGGTTTTGCAAACTGTTCCAATAACAGCACAGATGTACATGAAAGGAAAAGAGTTTATTGGCAGTGGAGGCTTTAGGGTTTTGCTTGAACACCTCACACCTGAGATGGTTTCTGCACACAGATAAATCCTCCCTAGCAAAGCCTGGAGATCTGCCCTCACCACAATGCAGTCTTGATGCGCTGCAATTCCTGTTATAAATTTGAATTGATTTGTGCCTGGCATCTCTCTTCTGTATCACCTACCCTTTTCTTCTCCCCAACTCCCCCGAAGGTGTGACCTTACGACCTGATGTTTATGGGGATAGAGGACTACAAATTTATTACAACGTATCTGACAACAAAACCTGGGAAGGTTTAGTGACAACTCTTCAAACTTTTCTGGAAGGTAAAAATGAGGTTTTCTACATTATTTTGAAGATCTGTGCTGTTGTATCTTACATTCTAGGTCTGTGTGCCTTATGTCAGCATTTCCTTTTTCTATCTGCCTTCCTGAAATCACAGATTTAGAGTGAAAAACGCACCTTCTGAAAGAGACAAGCAAATCACTTCATGACTCTATGAATCAAACATATGCAAACATGTCTATTAAAAGCAGGAGCTTTCATTTTGTTTCATCCTAAACAACCTTAATAAAATAGGCCAATAGAAAGTTGGAAGAAAGAGGGTGAAAAAACAGTCTTCAAAACTAGTCTCGTCTAAATGAATCTAATACTGTCCATAACTACAAATATCCAAGTGCCATAATAATAACTGAAGTTGTCGCATAGTGTCATAGAATCATAGAACAGTCAAGGTTGGAAGAGATCTTTGAGATCATCATGACCAGCCACTTGTCTGGAGCATGCAATCCCACGACTGCTGCTAAACCACTATCATTTTGTCCCTGAGCACCACACCCATGTATCTTTTAATTACCTCCAGTGGTGGCGGCTCCACTACCTCCCTCAGCAGCCTGTTGAAATGATTGATAACCCTTTCTATGAAGAAATTTTTCCTAATATCCAACTTGAATCTCCCCTGGCACAAGGGGGAGGTATAGTCTAAGTAATTTAGGTGCTCCATTTGCCTGTTCATACCTTAACATCTAAATTCCTCTGGAGCCTTAATCTCATATTTCTATTCTTTTTCGTAACACCTTTTGAGAAAAAAAATCTTTAAAATTGACTCATAGAGAGGTATTGAGACAAACTGCCATTCTTAACTCAGTTTGATCTTTTTTTGCTTTGCTTGGGTATTCTGTAAAACAAATACCAAAAAACAATTTAAACTTTCCTCTTTCAGTAAATGTATAGATTTGGATTGGAAGGGATATTAAAGATCATCTAGTTCTGAACCCTCCTGAAGTGGGCAGGGACACCTTCCACTAGACCAGGTTGCTCAGGGCCTCATCCAATCTGGGTTTGAACACCTCCAGGGAGGAAGCATTCACAACCTCCCTGGGCAACCTGCTCCAGTGTTCATCTAATCCCAACTTCAGTCTCACATGATGTAAGCCTCCAGCCTGATACTGGAATGTATGAATTACATAGGAAAAACTGAGGGGAATTTTTCTTTCTTCCTTCACACATCCAGCATACACACCAGCTGCTCAGCATCTGAACATCAACTGCACCAGTGACACATACTTCATCCAGGACACATTTGATGGCCCAAATAAAACAAAACTATCCTGCAAATTTACCTCAGATATGCTTCAAAACTGCTCTGGCATCACAGATCCAACTTTTGGATTTCCAGAAGGAAAACCTTGTTTTATTATAAAGATGAACAGGGTAAGTAAAAGCTCGGGGTGATGAACCAGAAAGAATTTACAGAGAAACTCAACAGCTTGAGTCTTCATGAGGGGGCTGCTGTATCATCTAGTGCCATGGGATCTAATCACTGATCTGTACTGGGAAGACAATCTAGTATGGTTTTCCTGAAAGACCTCTGAAAGTCATCAGAGAAACAGTGAGACTTGCTCACACCTCTAGGAATGTAGCATAGGTAAAAGTGATCTGCAAACCAGCTTTTGGAAGATTTTGGGCTTGTTTAAGTTTTAGTAGCATCTCCATAGTGCTCTCATCTGATGAACCAGTATGGGAATCAAGTTTCATTCTGCAGTACTGTGATCCCATGCCTTCAGCTGAGGTTCTATGACATGACAGTAAATGAAGTGATTTCAGAGAGGTGAAATTCTCACACCTTATTTCTCCAGGCCACAAAGAAAATACTAAGTAGAATCTTTAAAAACAAAATTAAAACCTGGTGGATTTTTTATGGAAAAACACCAACAGTTTTTGTTTGTTTGCTTGTTTTTTAAGAGGAAAAGGGGAATTTTCTATACATCCTTTAATTTTTTTTTTTTAATTTTTTTTTAAGACAGAGTTCTAAGCATTTTTTTGTTGTTTTCAGGTAAAATACTGAATCTTCTAGTTCAATTTTGGTAGAAAATGAAGAGCTCAAATTGTCCTCCATTCCCAATAGATAAAACCACTCATTTTTTTGGTTTGGATTGCACCTTAGACATTTTCAAGAACATGTGCAAGTCTGAACTGTGAGAGCAGAGCTGTGCCTCTTATTTTGGCAGGTGAAATGCAGGCTTTTCCCCAAAATATCTTTGCCTCCTTCGGCAAGGCTGCATGCCAGTCTCAGCAGCAAAAAAGCACAGGGGTAGCACCCAGGATGCTTTACCTTTTTTTGCCTTTGCTACTGTAAGATGTGACTCCACTATTTTTCTGGGATCAAATGGGCCCGAGGGTTTCTGCCAAAGCCAAAGTTTTATAAGAAGGCCCAAGATGAAAAGCACAGAGATTCAGCTTTTCTTTCCTTGCCACACAATCGGCTCTTTAACAAGAACCCAGTCTGCCTGGGCATTACAAAGAGCAAGTGGCGCATGTGGGTAAATGAGCTGGAGATGCCAGGAGATGCAGCACAACCTGCCCTGGGCAAGCCACAGCCCACCTGCAGTGCCCATTCCAGGCAGGGCAGAGTCTTGTTTCCTTAACAGCCAACTACAAGGTGGTCTTACACGCAGGTACCTCAGGTGAGATCACGTTTGACAGTACCTTACACCTGTGTGACAGTGCCTTACACATGAAGCATCCTTCGAAGCTCAGTTTTTATCTCAAACCAATTTCCAAGGTGGCCCAATGTGTCTGTTCTATTTCAGATTATCAAGTTTTTCCCTGGCAGTGGCACTGCACCAAGGGTGGACTGCACATATGTGGTAAGCGCATGGGGTCTGAGTCAACACTTTCAAGTGCTGCAGCTCTGACAGCAAGTGAAGTGCAGTTGCAACCAGAAAGATTATCCTGCAGATCTTGAAATCAAATAATTTTGGCTAAATACTGGGAACATTCTTAGTTCTGTGTAACTTCTTGTAGCAGCACACACCCTAAGAAAAGCATGTGGGGGAATGCTTTATTTTAAATCACCAGATTTTTTTTCTTTTCTCTTGCTGTATAGATGAACACATGTTGCTTGCTTTTAGCTCCCAGTAGTGAAGTTCATGCCTCAAGAGAAGCTGCTTCAGGCTCTCTGCACATTTCAGCAGGTCCTCACTCACCAAATCCACAATGGCTATGAAAGAACACTTGTCTGTTTTTCTTGGCAGTAGCAATAGTGGGAGATTTCCATAAGACTGGTGCTAAACTTGACTCTTAATACAGACTATGCAGCTTTTAGCAGCAGTAAAACATTTGTCCAGGGCTGGCTTATGACTCCCAAGCCAAAAAAATTTCTTTCTTACTTTACAAACAGGGTAAGGAGTCTCACCCACTGGAGGTGGATTACTACCCCCCAAATGGCACCTTCAACCTGCACTACTTCCCCTACTATGGAAAAAAGGCACAGGTGGGTGCTCATGTATTTCAACAGCACTTTTCTTCTTTATCTTTGTGCAAGATTAAATGTATGGAGCGTCTCTGTAATCTTATGAGATCTGGAGAGGTGGCTAATTTTAAGACTTCATTTTTAAACTGGAGGCATAAAAGTGCCTTTTCTTTTTACTTTTTTGGTTTGTTTGTTTTTTTTTTCCTAGCCCAGCTACAGCAATCCTTTGGTAGCTGTGAAATTTCTCAACATTACAAGGAATGTAGAACTTCAAATAGTGTGCAAAATCATTGGAGCTGGAATCACCTACAATTTTCACGATCCATATGAAGGAAAAGTGGAATTTAAATTGAAAATAGAAGACTGAACAGAAACAAAGAGACTTCTGGAAAATGTATCTGATGACTAAACTTACCTATTGTCCCATTCATCTGTATTTATTTTCTATGATTTCCATATAAATTCATGCAAATGACAGTGCAAAGAGACACTTTCTACTGAAAGATGACCCATATAGCTGAAAATCAAGATTAACACTCTCAGTGTGTGAAGAAGATGAGGATTCTCTTGATGTACATGACAATATTCCATGGCTATGGTATGCTGCTGCCTTCCTGTAAACATTTGTACAAAACAATTTTCCTCTAAACTGAGCACCTGCTCTTTTAAAGAACATAAGTAGGACCAAACCATCATTTTCAGTCACTTTGCAAGCCACAATATTTAAAAAAAAAAAAAAAAAAAAAAAGTATGATACAGAATCTTGGATATGGAGAAATAATTAGCCAGGTAGAAAAAATTGATACTTGGAAATACTATCAAGATAAGTAATTCTCAATCTATCTTGTAGAAGATGTATAAATTAGAGAAGCACATTAAAATTATCTCTATCTCAGTGCATTGTTTGTTTTGTACTAGACAGCCAAGTGTAACAAGTTAACGCACTGCAACAGGTTAACCTGCCTGTTTCCCCTCAACACAGAAATCAGGGAAAAGGAGAACACAAAAACTCTAAGTTGAGATAAAAAGAGTTGAGATGCAAAGTCTACTGAGTAAATGAGATAATAATAATAAATAATAAAATGAGATATAATAATAAATAATACAATGGACAACTACCTTAGCTAATAATATAATGCACAATTAGCCTATTTTTGGTAAAAACACAGCATAAAGCAGAAAAGCATAGAGCAAACTAGACATCGTCTACCCATCTTCCCACCATTCATGCAGCCAAAAAAAACCCAAACCCAAAAGCAGCAACCAGAACAGAAAGTCTTACAATCTGAACTTCAAGCCCTGTAATGCTTTGCTCCAGCCAGCACTTTGATTTTGAAGCTGGCGTGAAGCAGGGTGGTTTTGAGTAATAGCAGCAGATTTAGATCTAACCCATGATACCAAGTCAGATTTTTTTGAAATAAGAAATCAAAGACTGCAAAAGAAGTGAACTTGAAATCTGCCCTCTAGCTGATGTATTTTATTGCACTGCCGCTGACATCTTCTGTATGTATAGAACTCAATGAAAATAAGCAGTAAGGCTGTAACATCCAGGTACATCCAGGAGAACTGTGTATATTTAATAAACTATTACAGGCTGTCATTTGCTTGTTGTTTTTTTGGGTTTGTTTTTTTCTTTTTTTTCCTTCCCAGTAGAATAACCTTGTATTGCAATGATGAGATTTGGGTTACTCAGAATAATCTGAAGGACTCTGAAGAAACAGTAAACCTTTAAGTGAATCTAAACTTTGAGAAGTCTAATTCTACAACATATAATAGAGAGACAGAAGATTGCTGTGTCCACACAGGATGTTCATGTTGTATGGAGTCCAGAAGGCTTCAGACAGAGCACAAAGGTACAGAAAGAAAATATTCAAGTGAAGAAATAATTTTGCACCTTTATTGCCTGGACATCTTAGGAAGCAGGAAGATGTAACAGGTCAACCAATCTCTCTACTACAGCGGCATTCAGATGGACAGCTTGCAAAAAAAGAATCTAGGAGAAGAGTATTTTCCCTTCAAAACCACAAATGGTATTTGAGCCTTTCTTAGAAAGGTTTGGCATTCTGCATTTCAGAAGCAATAAGAGAATGCATCCTCATGTAAGTTTTTGGTTTCTTCTTTTTCCCCTGGCCTTTCATGTTTCCGGCTTTACAGTGGGACTTTGCCTGTTTTCTGAGACTGAATGATAATTTTATATCCTTGTTAGAACACAGATTCCCTCTGCATCTCTCCCAAATAGCATGGAAAACAATAAAATAATAAAATAATTTTGATAACAAAATAGTGATTCATACTCAAAGGTAATTCAAGGTTGTCTATTGAAAGAACAATTAAATATTACCAAGAAAACCAAGAACTCCTCCCTTGGTGTCTCAAACACAGGCAGGGTCTCTGCTGGTTGCATTTGATTTAGTGTCTACAATTTGCAAAGTTGAATCAGGTGATGCAGTTACAAGCTCACATTTCAGTTAGCACTGCAGCATAACACAGGGACATGCTGAACTAATTTCCCATGGACCAGTGTCTGCACAGCCACAGTTCCAGAATGACAGCTGAGTCTGACTTTACAAAAAGACCTTTTATAGGATAAATATATTGAAAGGAAAGACTGAAGTGCCCCTGTTTTGACAACGGATAATGCATTCTGAGGTTAATAAAACAAACACCCCCCTCCAACAACAACCAAAAATAACCCCAAAACAAACAACAAACCCCCACAACCCCTGAGATACACAGGTCCACCAGATCTGCTTGTATTTAGATTTGTCTTGAACTTTCAACCATCTGAGATGATTTTCTTTCTTTACTTGAATTACAAGTAATAACACAGAGCAATGTTTGTGGCTAATGTACCTGAAGCAGAGAAGTTCTGTGAAAGCTCCAAGTGTATTACTCTGAGTATAGCTAGCACTATCTTGCTTGGAGCTCAAAGACAAACACACTTCAAATAGCAGACTGACCAGCATGCAAGTACTTTGGAATACTGCAATGGCACAGCACAACAGTACAGAGAAGCATTCCATGTAGTGAGTAATGTAACGGTCAAAGCAAAGCAGCAAAGGCAAGCTTGCACAGTTCCGCTTTGGAGACAACCAAGCCACAGAAGTTACATGATAAAACCCAAAATAAGCACAGGGGAAGGAAAACAGGCAGGGCATCCTGCCCAAAGCACAAGGGTGTAACTGGCCAAAGCAAAACCAAGTTAAGAAGCTGCTGAATCCCTTCTTGGAGTGGAGGTGCAGCAAGAGGCATAAAACACCAAGAATGATGGGAGAAATGAAGAATGGTGGAAAAGCTCTCCAGCCTGATCACCTTCATTCTGGAGCACAATGAGCACCTTGGCCATCAGTGCCAGCTGTACAACAGCAGCTCCATGCTATTGCACAGTCACAGTTTAGTGTACAAGTGTTATAGCTTAACAGCTTTATATACATAGTAAAAAGTGATTAATAATATGCAAGGATTAACCATTAGCACAAAGTGTGTTGTCAAGAAATTGAATCAGTAGTTTTGTTTTTCAACTTTAAAGCTGGCCTCATTTATCAGACTTTTAAGCATTCTCATTGCAAGTCTCCAGTTCCTTGATAGTGACAGAGATGCATACACACATGCAAGAACATAGATAGATATATACAGATGTATATGTAGAGATACAAATAATTCCAAATACAGCATCAGAAATATTTTATTAGATCAAGTAACACATATGGGGAAAAATCTGTCAGGCTATGTAGGTTTTTGTTAGGAAACTGAGGCAGCACATTTAAGAATGAAACCCAAGTGAAAAAGTAAATTCCTGAGTTTAGATGTTGATTAGGTAGGGTATCTGACAGAAAAAGCACTCAGCCTGTGTCTCTGAAGCAGCAGAGGGGTCAGGCAGGCATTACCAACGGAGCCGACTGGGTGGCCGCCAGTGCCAGACTGTCTGCCCTTTTTCCCATCAGCTGTGCAGCAGACAGGAGGCAAAGGGGAGATAATCATACGCCATGAAATTAGCAGTATTGATGCCACAATTTTTTATCTCAAACAAATTTAAATTCCTAAACTTATCCCTTAAAGGTGTTAAATAAAACTCTTGGAGACCAAGGCAGAAAGAACAGATTTGAGATACACCATTTTCTCCACACCTCCCCTTACTTTATAGATACTCATATACTGGTAAAGCAAATAACTGAAGTGCACAGTCCTAATGTTTATTATTAGGTACAACAGGAAAAGATAGGACAAGAGGAAATGGCCTAAACTTACACCGGGGGAGGTTTAGATTGGATGTCAGGAAAAATTTTGTCACCAAAAGGGTTGTCAGACACTGCAACAGGCTGCCCGGGGGAAGTGGTGGAATTGCCATATTTGGAAGTTACTGAAAAACACTGTAGATGTGGTGCTTAGTGACACAGTTTAGTGGAGGACTTCGTAATGTTGGGTTAACAGCTGGATTCAACAATCTTAAAGGTCTTTTCCAGCTTAAACAGTTCTATTAAAAATGAAGAATTAAATTGGGAGTGCAGAAAAACACTGAATACTTCTTGATGCTTAAAGCATTTTTTGTGCTGTGACACTGCAGCAAGTTCAAAATGTTTGCCCTCTACTTTTCAGAACTGCTAAGTACAATATATTAATTTTTTTGCTTAATGGTCTCTCATGATGTCATTCTTATTGTACTTGGAAAATCCTCTTATCATTTCATATAACTGGTTTTAATCTCTCACCTGTAATGTAAGTCAGGCAGAGATTGATTCTGCAGCAAATAAAGCTAACTCCATGCTACTTTCAGTAATTGGCTATAGAATAACAGCTGCATCAGTAATCCCTGAGAAAGTATTTTATGACTTGCACATATATTCCCTTCACAAGCTTCATTTGTTTCAGATACAAAAGTTCAAGCTCAAACAAGAGTATCTTAACATAAAATAGAAATGTCCACAAAATGCCTTACTTTTTTTACACAATTTAATCTGAAAAACTGTCACTGGAGACACAGACTGTTCCCTTCTCTCTATTTTTCTTGATACCAGAGTGGTAAGAAAGGAAGTACGGCACTTCTCATTATGTTAAGAGCAGAAATTGAGCTGAAAATTCCTTTTCTAGGATGCCACTACATTTCTCTCACTTGGTCTAAAATGAGAATGAATTCCTTCAAGTCCCTTAGGATAATGCCCCTCACTGTTAAAGCATGTATTTATGCTACCAATGTGGGAATTCCGTAATTCCAGTTAAAATATGTTCCAGTGGTTTACTACCCTTTTTATCAACCTGATAACTAATTTCAATATTAAAGTCCCAGTCCTTAAATCTTGTGTCGCCTTTCTCTCCAATTATGATGACTCTATTAAAATGTTATTTTTCAGTATGATCTGACATCAATCTAATAATTTCTCCCCTTAAAAAAAAAGTAAAAATTTAAATAAACCAAAATAGAGTTCCCTTAAATCTCTTAGTACAGTATCTTGAACTTTGGGCATCAAATAACTGTGCGAAGTATTTTTTCCTGAGTCTCCATTTTCCCACTACTCTTTTTAAATGCTGATGCTAACAGGTACATAACTGCTCATATGGTCTCACTGCATGGATTTGGATGTAGTATCATTTCCCAATTCATTACTAGCTTTATTGATACATCCAAAATCCTAGCTAGTTCTTTAAAACACTGTGTAGCAGACACAGGCAGTTCTTGTCCACCTCAACAGGCAGTTCATTTTTAAGATCCTACATGTTCAACATACAGTCTTACCTCCTGTATATGTATCTTGAATTCTATGTTCAGATGATGTTTTGTTTTAACCACAGAATTCTTTAGGCACACCCCACCTACCAAGCAATCCATATTAATCTGTCCCTTTCATTATTTGCTTCTTTCCTAACCAGTATTACCCTAAAATATATTCTAATTATCTTCTGGGCTACTGAAGAAAATGTTACAGAAGTACGACTTCGCCTGATGCAGCTCTTCAGTCATTGATAATGCCACAAAAAAAGATTTTGATTCAGGACTAAAAACTTCATAACCCCTTAATGCACATGCTGGCAACATTGCAAAACATACATTTAAAGTCAGAAAATGCTTAAAGATTCTGAAACATTTTCATTGTTTCCTTTATCATCTAAAAACTTGCAATTTCTTCCTGTATTAATTTGATAATAAGACCCATTCTGTACTTCGCCATTCAAAATCAATCATTCAGGCTTCTGATTTTCTTTCAGCAGTTTCCTTCAACAGTTTTCTAATATAAGGCTCAGGGCTGATGAAGCTGTCCAGACTACATTTGGACAGGACTTCTTCACTGCTCTAGTGTTATCTTAGGCTGCAAGAAGTTAGGTCTTGTAATGACAGGACTAGGGGCAATGGGTTTAAACTGGCAGAGGGGAGATTTAGACTAAATGTCAGGAGGAAGTTCTTTCCAGTGAGGGTGGTGAGGCACTGGAACAGGTTGCCCAGGAAGGTTGTGGCTGCTCCCTTCCTGGAGGGGTTCAAGGCCAGGTTGGAGGAGGCCTTAAGTGACCTGTACTAGTGGGAGGTGTCCCTGCCTATGGTAGGGGGTTGGAACTAGATGATCCTTGAGGTCTCTTCCAACCTTACCATTCTATGATTATTTCAAGGTTCTTTAAAAATCAGCATCAGAAACATAAAGATCCACTCTACATAGCATAAACTATTAGGGTTGCCTGTTTTTAAGAGTTAAGCTTTTAAGTATTTGCTTAACCACCTGCTTCATTTCTAATGAAATCCCTCAAGTTTCTATGACGAAAGAACATGAACCTTGCCCAAAGTCTGCAATTTTCCTGTCTTTTAAGGTACTGATATGGAAATGTTCCGTTCTGCCTAGCCTTCCCCATAGGTTAGGGCTGGTCCCACTGCACTATTTACAGTTACGTTCCACGTTGTGTACATTGACGTGTTAACATGAGATCAATTTTTTAAGTCTAAATTTGGATTTCAACCTGTACAAAACATCCAAAAACTTAAACAGAAGAGGTCATAGCAGAACAAATAAACACACTTGGAAAGATACTATATGAGGTTTTTTTGATCAACACCAGTCTTTAGTCTTTATTTTCTGTCACATCAGGACATTCTGCATTTATGAGAGCAGAGTTGTGAATCAATAATCATGATTTTCTCTATGTCTCACTTGTTTGTGTTGATATACTTGGAATGCCCCTCTGGAGACTGTTGCTCTCCAGCTAGGCAAGAGGCAGACACATCTGTGTGACAATAATCATGTCACATGAGAACTACCAGTGTAACCAAACAAGCATGCATGTTGGTTGTCGCCCTTTCTCATTCTGCTCTCGGAATTAGCTGTATTTCTGTTTCTTAATAATTTCATCTTAAAGGAAGACAGTCTTCTACTCGCTCACCTAGCTACTTTTTCCATCACAAGAGTTTGGTAACTTCTGACACCTTCTGAAGATCAGTTGAGCTTCTGTTCTTTTTCTGCTCATCCTCTGCTACACAGGCAAACCAGATGACCCACTTGTATTCCGTCTGTGATATGATATATGGTATTTTGTAGCAATTTTTTTGTTTTCTTTTCCTCTATTCTAACAGTATCCATATGGTAAATTAGGCTGGAAGGCACCTCAGGTCATCTCCAGTCCAATCCCTGTTCAATGCATGATCAACCATGAAGTCAGACTCTACATTGCTCAGGCAACCCGTACCACATCTTGACCATCCTAATTTCTTCCTTATAGCCAGTTAAGAATCACTCTTGTTTCAATGTGTGTTGTCTGCGATTCTCCCACCATGCACCACTGTGAACTGACTCCATCTTTCCAATAACCTTCTCACAGTACTGGAAGGCTGCCACTAGATTTCTTGAGGCCACCTCTTCTTCAAGACCCTCATCCTCAGACTCTCCTCATATAGCAACTGATCCAGCGCTGCCCACCCTTCCATGCCAAGCATCTTGGTAACACTTCAGTGTCCAGTGGAGCTCAAGCAGAAGTAAGACACCAACAAAAACCTTGAGAAAATCTTAAATCCAAAATTGAGAAAATAATGACATTAGAAGTTGCTGCTCTCAGTGGGCTGGGTTGTCTTTGCTTCACCTGATAAACAAATGACAATGAAGGTAAAGCAAGGCTAATAAAGCATGTGTGATTAATATTCACATTGTTCTGGAAGATGACAGATCTGGGAAGGAGTGAAAGCTGTTAGCTCAACATAGCAGTCAAGATAAAGAGCCTGCTGCTCTTCTCATAAGCAGACAAGAGAAAGGAACTGTTCCCTACAGAAAAAAAAATGTATATACTCTCCTTTCTGCTGATGCTTTATTACATCAATTATTTTTTTTTTGTTTGATATTGTTGTTCCTTTTTATATTAAAGCAAAATCCAATTCCCAGATTTCCCAGAAATCAGCTTACCATCAGTAAGTTTGCAGATGACACCAAGTTAGGAGCAGGTGTTGATCTGTTGGAGGGTAGGAGGGCTCTGCAGAGGGATCTGGACAGGCTGGATGTGCGAGCAGAGGCCAATAGGATGAGATTTAAAAAGGCTAGGTGCAGGGTTCTACACCTTGGCCACAACAACCCCAAGCAGTGCTACAGGCTGGGGACAGAGTGTCTGGAGAGCAGCCAGGCAGAAAGGGACCTGGGGGTACTGGTAGATAGTAGCTGAACATGAGACAGCAGTGTCCCTGTCGTCAGCACTGGTCAGGCCACACCTTGAGTTCTGTGCCCAGTTCTGGGCCCCTTAATTCAAGAGAGATGTTGAGGGACTGGAACATTTCCAGAGCTGAGGAGATCCCTGGAGCATAGCCCTATGAAGAGAGGCTGAAGGAGCTAAGGTTGTTTAGCCTGGAGAAGAGGAGGCTCAGCGGTGACCTCATTGCTGTCTACAACTACCTGAAAGGAGGCTGTAGCCAGATGGGGGTCAGTCTCTTCTCCCAGGCCAACAGCAACAGAACAAGGGGACACAGTCTCAAGTTGTGCCATGGGAGGGCTAGGCTGGATATTAGGAGGAAGTTCTTCACAGAGAGAGTGATTGGCATTGGAATGGGCTGCCCAGGGAGGTGGTGGAGTCACCAACCCTGGAGGTGTTCAAGAAAAGATTGGATGAGGCACTTAGTGCCATGGTCTAGTTGATTGGCTAGGGCTGGGTGATAGGTTGGACTGGATGAGCTTGGAGGTCTCTTCCAACCTGGCAGATTGTATGATTCTACCTTTCAATTTGCAGGTCCTCTCGTGCCTGGCCTGAAATGATTACATCTGTTCTATACATTTCTCTACCTTCTTTTCTAAACAAAGTTTTTACTATTAGTCTTTTTAATGACATATTTGACAAGTCTTATCTTGTTTTCTCATTACTTTTTCCTGACTTACACATTCCTTGCTTTTTATGCCCTTCTGTAAAGACCTTTAAGTTTGAATCTTTTCTTTCTTTCCTGGTTCCCTACTACTGCTACTACAAGTCTCCTTTCTCTGTTTCTATCCATTTTTTTTTTCTCCTCCTTCACCTAAACACTATGATCAGTTAACTGCCTGAAACCTAAGTAATTATCACAGTATCACAGTATAGTAAGGTTGGAAGAGACCTCAAAGATCATCAAGTCCAACCCACTACCACAGACCTCAAGACTAGACCATGGCACCAACTGCCACGTCCAAACATGCCTTGAACACCTCCAGGGACGGTGACTCCACCACCTCCCTGGGCATCCCATTCCAGTGGGGAATTAAAAACATCAACAGATTTTCACCTTGACCTTGCTTCATATGAGGTCTAATTCCACTGATTAAAAGCAAAATGAAACTGTCAGATGCCTTCAAGCCTTCCTTAACATCTTTTTAGCTCTGTCTTCGAAGGTAAATTTTGGATCATACAGTGGAGATTCAGAATATAAGGAAAAACTGGAATAACCCCCTTGGACTATCTGAAGTTTCTTGATGACTATTGTTGACTCTGCATTTAAAATTTACATTTAACAGCAAAAGTAATTTTAACCAGCTGACACAACCACAGCAAGAAACTTGCTTCTAGCATTAGCACTACAAAGAATGACAGACATCTTTGTCGAGAAGCAAAGTATTTGATTAGGCCATCCCAAATAGTTTTCCCAGGCCCATAAAATTAAGTACTTTGTTTGCTTCACTCGTATTACAAGGTTTGATACAGTTAGGAAACAGTCACTGCACATCCACTGTTCCAAGGTAAGCATTCACAACCCCTTGCCATAGATGTGTCAAACCACAACCTCTCAGAGACACAAAAAATTCCCAACACGTAACACTTATATTTACCACACGGGTTTAACTGCATGCAGGAGACCTTACCACACACAGAGCAGTTATTAGACTAAGCTGTCATTGCAGCAACTCCCTGGAGTCTGTGGAAGGAACAAATCCTGATTCTGAACCTGCAGAGTGACTGTAATCTGTGCTTTCAGGTGAGAGCAGGGGATGCAAAGTAACAAAAAGGTACAAAGTGCAAGCACATGGAAAACAGATGAAGATCTGTTTTGAGGACATGGAAATGTATGACAAAGCCAGGACTGAGGAATATGGAATCAAGTATTAGGACACAAAGCATGGGATTTTAAACACAGAAGCTAGCCTGGAGTACTAATATGGGCCTGATACGCCGGGGAGCAAAATGACTGGAATAAAGAGATGCAAGGAGGAGAGAAAGATACTGCTCTTTGCATACTGAGTCATCAAGAGCCATAAGTTACTAAATCAATTAAAGAAATCTAGGCCCTCTGCAGTGTAGGTGCAGTATCCTGAGATATTTAATTCTGGGTCTTGTTTTGAGAGGAAGTGAAATGTTCTAAAATAATCCTAAAATTAGAAAAACCACAGAGCTTGTTAAAAATGCCCATGCGCGTTTTATTAATAAAAACTAACAGTGCCAAGGTTAAACAAGTCAAACAATTATAGTCTCTTTATATTCCATAAAATATTACAGAAAAGTTTATTTGTGTTTCAACAAAAAGACTACTGTCTTAGAATAGGCAGCTGACAGTATTTGTGCAGTTAATTGTTTGTGAATAAATTTAAAAAGACTACCACCTGCCCTGAAATTTCTTTTATAAAAATGAACTATTAAAAATGATTGACAAATTTTGAGTTAAAAAACTTAAAACATTCTCTATATTTAATTTCAACTTTATAATAGATTACAGGAAGATGTTTATGAAACAAATACAAACATTTGTTTCAGTACATGTCTTTATATGATAGACTTATAAGTATGTAAACAACTATATAATAAAAAGTTTCCAAAGTCTGCCTGTAAGAAATCAGGCAAATTTTACCATAAGCAATAAATCATTCCAAACCTTCAAGACATTTTATATAGCTGCACCAACTGGCAGTAAACATTTGCCAAAATCTTTGCAATTCAATGTCCCAACATACAGTGAAAAGTATATAAACTTGATGGAATCGTAATGTTAGGTATAATTTAAGGGAAAATAAGTTCACAAAACATTTCTGGAATTTTAACATGTAAAAAAGTAGGACGTATCTTTCCTGTTTGGTTCTTTGGACACTGCATGATTAACAAAAAAAACACTACTACATTAGCTCACTATCCCTCAAAAAGTGGCATAATCAAAATACACTCCAAATAAATTGCCATTCAGTGTATTCATTTTCCACAGAAGGATAGCATTTTATTTCTCAATGATGTGTCTACATTTTCTTTAGCAAACTTTGCAAGAACATTTGGGGCAAAATCCATTTTCCTTCAAGTAAAAAAAAAAAAAACAAAACAAAAAACCTCAAAACAAATCTCAAACAAAGAACAACCAACAAACCAAAACCCCCTAAAACAAGAGTAAATAAAGGCTCTGCATTAACACACTGGTATCAAAAACACACATCCACACCACATTTAAAAATATCCTACATAAAACAATCCTTGTTTGCTTATCAGAGGTGCAATTTCTAAACTCAGAACTGCTTACCAATATTCTCCTTGAGAGATGGGGCAAAGTAATTTGAGACACTTCTCCCTAGAACAATTTATTCCTGAAGCTTGCTGAATTTTAACAAAAAATAGTCTACAAGCAAAGGGCATCAGTCGTCATCATCATTTTCATTAAAGTCATCGTCGTCATCATCATCATCCCCAACATAAGAAACTGGTGTTTCAACTCTGGAGCCACTGTATTGAGATCCATTGGAACTTGTAGCCAACATCCCATCTCCACCATTGGAAAAGTCACTGAAAAAAAAAAAACCCAAAGAAGCCATTTGGCATTGCTTAATGATTGTTCTCTGTTTACTGTCCTCTTAAATATAACCGTGTAACTATTCTGTTCATTTAATGAATCTGCCACTGCTACGTTACAAGCAGTCTTTAATATATTTTTATGGAGCACTGGACAGTTGCATCATGCATTTTTCTGACGCACTCATCTTGGAAAATTGAGAAATTAATAGCTTCTCCTTAATTCCTTGTTATCACATGGCAAACTGTCATTACTCCACGTGCCATATTAACTTGACATTGTTTTCTTCTCATTATGCTTCTCTAGTGTTAAAAAAAAAAAAAAATCAAACAAGGAACTAATTGAAAAAACAAACCACAGTATTTTTCCCTCTGTGAAAGCATCCCTACACTGAAAACCCAGATCCTGGATCAGCAAGTAGATTTAGAGAGTATTCACATTCTTACTTTGAGTATTTCAAAGGCAGAGCCTGACAGAGATTCTGACACAGAACAGTCACTGTTGTAGAAAGAGCAAAGTAATCATAGAATGGTCTGGGTTGGAAGTGACCTCTGAAGGTCATCCAGTCCAACTCCCTCGGCCGCCAGCAGCGGCATCCTTGACTAGGTCAGACTGTCCAGAGCCCTGGTGAGCCTCATTTTTAATATCTCTGGGGATGGGGCCCCAACCACTTCCCTGGGCAACCTGCTCCAGTGTTCCCCAGTAAAGAACCTGTTCTTAACATCCAAGCTAAATCTGCTCTTCTCTAGTTTGAAGCCATTGCCCCTTGTCCCTTTACTGCAGGCCTTTGTAAATTGTCTCTCTCCATCCTTCATGTAGGCCCCCTTCAGGTACTAGAAGACCACTATTAGGTCTCCCTGGAACCTTCTCTTTTCCAGGTTGGACAACCCCAGCTCTCTCAGCCTGTCTTTGTAGCTGAGGTGCTTCAATCCCCTGAACATTCTCATGGCCCTCCTCTGGATTCTCTCCCTCAAGTCCATGGCCTTCCCATATTGAGGGCTCCAGTCCTGGACACATTACTCCAGATGAGGTCTCACCAGAGCAGAGCAAAGTAGCACAATCCCCTCTCTGGATCTGCTGGCAATGCACCTTTTGATGCAGCCCAGGATGGGATTTGCCTTCTGGGCTGCAAGCGCACACTGTCTGCTCATGTCCAGCTTCTCATTCATTACCGTCCCCAAGTCCTTTTCCACAGGGCTGCTTTCTACTATCTGCTCCCCCAGTCTGTATCAACAGTGAGGATTGTTCTGACCCCGCACTTGGTCTTGTTGAACCTTGTGAAGGTCACCTGGGTCCACCTCTCTGGCTTGTCCAGGTCCCACTGGATGACATCCCATCCCACTGGCATATCAACAGCACCGCTCAGCTTGGTGTCATCTGCAAATTTGCTGATGGTGCACTTGATCCCACTGTCTATATCATTGATAACAACATTAAACAGTAAAGGTCCCAGTACAGACCCCTAATGGACACCACTTGTCACTGCTCTCCATCTGGACTTCAAGCCATGGAGCACTACCCTCTGTATACAACCATCCATCCAGTTCCTTATCCACTAAACAGTGAATCCATCTCTCTCCAACTTGTCCTCTACTCTTCAGCCTCACCTCATGTGCCCACTAAAATCATGGAATGGATCCTCCTTCAAGTTATGCTGAAGCATATTGATGACAGGGAGGTGATCAGGGACCACCAGCATACATTTAAATTGGAGAAATAGAAGTTTTGATGGATGGAGTATTCGACAGATAGGAAGTTGGCTGGATGGCCGTGACCAAGGAGTTACAGTCAACAATTCAATGTCCAAATGGAAACCAGTAACAAGTGGTGTCCTTCAAGGGTCCAGACAAGGACCAATGCTACTTAATATCTTCATTAATAGCAAATAGTGGAATCGGTGCACCCTCAGTAAGTCTGTCAAGTGGTGCAGTTGATAAACTTGAGGGACACTAACAGGCTTGAGGAGTGGGCCACTGTCAACCTCATGAAGATCAAGACTAAGTGCTTGCTAAGTGCTAAGCACCTGGGCTGTGGCAGTTATCAGTACCAACTGGAGCATCCCTGTTGCAAAGGACTTGGGAATACTGATGGACAAAAAATTGCAATGTGCTCCTGTAGTCCAGAAAACCAACTGTATCCTGGCCACAAAAGAAGTGTGGCCAGCAGGCCAAGGGAATTTATTCTCCCCCTTTACTCCACTTTTTGTAAGACCTCACCCAGAACACTGTGCCCAGCTCTTTGGTGCCCAGTACAAGACATGTATTGACGTGGTAGAGCAGGTGCAGAAGAGGGTCATGAAAATGGCCAAAGGGCTGGAACACCTCTCCTATGAAGAAAGGCTGAGCAAGTCTTACGGGGAGCAGTAGAGGGAACTGAGGGACTGTTTAGTCTGGAGAAGAGGAGGCTGAAAGGAGAGGTCACTGCTTTCTACAGCTACCTGAAAGGAGGCTGTAATGAGGTGGGGGTTGGCCTTTTCTCCTTAGTATCAAGCAATAAATCAAGAGGAAATGGCCTCAAATTGTGCCAGGGGAGGTTTAGATTGGGTATTAGGAAAAAAATTGTTACTGAAAGGGTGGTCAAGCATTGGAATAAGTTGCCCAGGGAAGCAGTACAGTTACCACCCTTGGAAGTGTTAAAAAAAACAAACACATAGACAAGGCACTTAAAGGTCTTTTCCACCCAAACCAAATCTATGATTCTATTCTATGATTGTTCACTTTGCAGAAGAGCCTTATTGCAGCTTTACAGTACTTAAAGGGAGCTTATAATAAATCTTGAGAAAGATTTTTTACCACGGCCTGCAGTGACAGACAAGGGACAACAGATTTAAATAGAAAGGTTGTTTAGGTGGGATATAGGGAAGCAATTTTTTTTACAGTAAGTGCGGCAAGACTCTATCACTGTGAATGACCAAGGTCAGGTTGGATGGAGCTTTGATTGACCCGATTTAGTGAAAGATGTCCTTGTCCATAGCAGGTGGACTAGAGATCCTTTCCAATCCAAACCATTTTAAAATTCTAGAATTGCCCAGGTTGCATAAGCTGTGTTGCATGTACAACCTAAATTTAACTAACTTTTCAGATAAGGCCAAGTTTCTGCCCACAACAACTGGTTGAAAATTAACATTTTTGCAGAGAATTTGTTCAGTTTATCAGCTTGCTCAGTTTGAATATTTGTTAATAATGTTAAAACACTTCAATAATATTGGCTCATGTTACAACTTAAAGAGTTCACAGGACTTTTATGATTAATGCAACAGTGAGAAACTAGCAAGTTGTGACTACATATGTAAAAGTGTCTTATATGGCAAGAGAAAAACAACAGTTAAGTTCAGAAGTGACATATTTAACTTTGTGTGGACATACAAGTTACGGTTTATCTCTCTACCAACTTCTGATGCTGCTTAAAATCAAAGACCAAAACCTTTTTTTATGTTAGACACTAACTACAAAGGAGAACCTTGCCTGTGTTATATATTTAAGGGAATACCTGTTTTCTTGTGACAAACTGAAGACTAAAGAAAAATAATACACTCAAGATTAACATTAGCCTAAGCAATTTCTTTTCCACTACACAGGAAAAGATTTCTTTAACAGCACTGGTAAACCTACCACTACTCAAGCAAAAGCTATCTCAGAAAATAAATTTAAATATATATCCACACCATAACGAATCAAAAAAGAACTTGTTTCAGTAAGTATTTATTCTCTAATTAAGTTTCTTTGATAAACACAGACTTAAAAAATAATTGATAATTTCATCTCACCTGGCTGAAAATCTTGTGCCATTTGATGCAGAACCTGATGAAGACGTGACATATACACTACTGATTGATCCCTGAGCCATTTCTGTAAAAACAAACAATACATATTTCAAAAATACTTCAAAACACACTCATCTAATTCAATGGAAATGCTTAATGCTTTTTAAGTCCAGAGAAGGACTTTGCAACCAAATCAAAACATGTTGATGTTAGCATCTGTTGGGGTTTTGGTAGCCAAGAAGGCTACCAAAGACTACAGAGGTGTGACTCCTCTGAAAAGCTTCTAGAATATCCTTCATCTCTGAGTTGGGCCTCCCTCTGGCCAGGGCTGAGCGAGTCAGCTACAATGGAAGCGCCTCTATGCTAACATACTTAGGAGGGGGAAAAAACCTTCTAGGGAACTTCTTCATATTGGAGAGGGATGCAAGAGGAATAATGATGTAGATATCAAGGTCAGTGAGGAAGGGGACAGGGAGGTGTGTTGGAGCAGAGATTTCTCTGCAGCCCATGGTGAAGAACATGGTGAGATGGGCTGACCCCTTGCAGCCCATGGGGATTAATGGTGGAGCAGGTATCAACCCACAGTTCATGTGTAACTCCATGCTGGAGAAGGTGGCTGTAAAAAATGAAGGCTGTGATGTTGCTGGAAGGACTGCATTCAAAGGGATACATGGTAGAGTGGAGGAGGACTGTGAGGAGTAGGAAACAGCATAGACTTGATAAATTGACTGTAACCCTCATGAGCTACCCCCTGCACTACTAAGAGAAAGGAGGTAGGGGAAAAAAAAAAAAAAAAAATCTCAGGAGCAGAGCTGAGCCTGAGAGGAAGGGTGGGGTGGGAGAAGGTCTTTTTAGGATATGATTGCATTCCTCACTATCCTGCTCTGATTCAAGCAGTTAATTGATGGTGATTGTTTAATCTAAACATAAATATTATTGTTTCTCCAAGTACAGTATGCCATTGACTATAACTGCTGAGTGAATCCTCCCTTGTCTTATGCTGCCACCCTCAAGCCTTTTCGTTTTATTTTTCTCTTCCGCATCCTGCTGAAGGGTGGTAGGAGTCAGCGTGAGACTTTGAGGTGCTCTGTTGTCAGCTAAGTGGGCTTAAACCATGCCAATATACTACATAAAAAACAGTCATTAAAACCCAAAGCGCTGGTGCAACAACAAAATTTTCAAATACATTTAAAAAAAAAAAATATTGAAGTAAGCAACTCAGACATCTTCTGTATTCTTATCTAATGAAAATGATAAAACAATACAAAATGAAGCAGTCATCATATTTGCACTGAACTGCCTTTTGCCTTTGCAGGCATCAACTACAAATACTGGCCTCTTAGAAGAGCTACACACTGCAAAGATCTGCTTGTGTAGCATAGTGCAAAACATGGTTCTGCAAAGAATGGCCCATTCTCTAGGAATCTGTTATTCGCTCCCCAAGCTACATTAGAAAACATACATATTTGAGAAGTTATTAGAAATCTTTACCACAAATACAGTGAAAATATCCTGTATCTCTTAATTTCCCTTATTTCTTGAGTCTGATACTAAGGAGGAAAAGAAAATAACTATTCTTGGAGTAACTAACCTGTCACATATGGTTCCAGAGCTTTAGGAACCAAACTCCTTGCAATTTTTAGGTCCTCTGCTGAACAGCTTCCAGATTCTAGCCCACAAGCCATTCCCATTCGTTTTAGTACTTCTATGTCATCATGAATTTCAAAAGTATTGTCAAAATTAAATAGATATTCAAACCTGGAGAGGAAAAAAAAAAGTCTCAATTAGATTTAATTGCTTTAACTACCATACCAGTTTCAGGAACTGCAGCATTTCAAAAGCTTGGCACGCAGCCTTAGTGACACATCACATTGAGCAAACACATTTTTTCAAGATTTATGGATAGCTACCCAACTAAAACTATAATTACACACACTATATAAATCATTAACAGGTTCAACAGATACAGAGTTTTAATTAAACATTTTCCATGTTTGATTTTTTTTTCTTTATTCCTATTTCTCTGTCTACTCTGTAATTTTTTTCATGTTTTTAAGCTCTTCTAGTAAACTAATAGTGCAATGAAAAACCACTGATATATTCAGCTTCTATTTAGCAGATGGAAAAAAAAGAAAGTAGAGAACACCAATTTTGAAAGCAAAATCCATGTTCAATTCTGCTAGCTGCATTTCATCATGTTAAAGCCAAAGCAAAACAGTATTTGGTAAAGCCTGATACAAAATTTCAGCAGCTACCTCACTTCTAACATACCTAGATATTAAGAGAGAAGTTACTAAATGTGAACACAATCATACTATTTATTAAAAAGCTCTATGAAACTGCTTCTATTTAACATGACCAAGTTTTACCTGTCTGCAATACATGTTCTCAACCCACAAGTGGCACAAGTAAATTTATTTGTGCGCAATTTTTGACAAATCTAGATGGATACTTGTTCTGCTGGGGCAAAACAGGACATGACTTGTTTGCAATCCTGATGCTGTTTGATTGGCTGGGTTTCAAATTTCTCTCCTGCCAGTGGTCTATTTTGCCTCGAGAAGCGACTGGAGATTTGCTCTGGGAGGGCCTGACTTCACTTGCTTCCGGTCTATGCTCCTCCTCCTCCTGCGGCAGTGGGGTTGCAGACTGCCCCCCAAGGACACTTGGCTCCCTCCCGGGCTTTTGCTTTAGATTTTCAGCAGCACACTCGGGTCCTGCTATGCTCTCTGCCTTATGATTGCTCTGAGAACACAATTGGGATTATAATTTCTTTGATTATTACCTCACCACAGCGTCTCAGGCTGATTAGTGAGTAAATTCAGCTATAGACTCAATTGGAGTCTCAGGTTTCCCCACCAATGGCCCTGTTAGAGGGCAAGGGGGATCCATCTTGTGGCTGACAGCAGCAGTTACTGTTCCTCACTCTCCGATCTGAGTTATGTGTAGGACATGGGTATTTATATTCCTTTGTCCCTTTCCTAAATTGCTCCATAAGATTTGTGTAAATAATTCCCAAATGGGTATTTGAACCTTTGGTAAATTGTAAATAGTTCACTGTTTTGGGGTGTGTGTTTGTTTGGTGCGGGAATTTGTGTTAATAAAGTTGGATATTTTCCCATCTCCAAATATTAAATTTGAATATTCATGACAATACTTTAAGCACGCACAAAAACCTTTGCTATACAGAGAACTGTTTACTCACTTGTCATTCGAAATACTGCAGTCAATNATGCTGCCACCCTCAAGCCTTTTCGTTTTATTTTTCTCTTCCGCATCCTGCTGAAGGGTGGTAGGAGTCAGCGTGAGACTTTGAGGTGCTCTGTTGTCAGCTAAGTGGGCTTAAACCATGCCAATATACTACATAAAAAACAGTCATTAAAACCCAAAGCGCTGGTGCAACAACAAAATTTTCAAATACATTTAAAAAAAAAAAATATTGAAGTAAGCAACTCAGACATCTTCTGTATTCTTATCTAATGAAAATGATAAAACAATACAAAATGAAGCAGTCATCATATTTGCACTGAACTGCCTTTTGCCTTTGCAGGCATCAACTACAAATACTGGCCTCTTAGAAGAGCTACACACTGCAAAGATCTGCTTGTGTAGCATAGTGCAAAACATGGTTCTGCAAAGAATGGCCCATTCTCTAGGAATCTGTTATTCGCTCCCCAAGCTACATTAGAAAACATACATATTTGAGAAGTTATTAGAAATCTTTACCACAAATACAGTGAAAATATCCTGTATCTCTTAATTTCCCTTATTTCTTGAGTCTGATACTAAGGAGGAAAAGAAAATAACTATTCTTGGAGTAACTAACCTGTCACATATGGTTCCAGAGCTTTAGGAACCAAACTCCTTGCAATTTTTAGGTCCTCTGCTGAACAGCTTCCAGATTCTAGCCCACAAGCCATTCCCATTCGTTTTAGTACTTCTATGTCATCATGAATTTCAAAAGTATTGTCAAAATTAAATAGATATTCAAACCTGGAGAGGAAAAAAAAAAGTCTCAATTAGATTTAATTGCTTTAACTACCATACCAGTTTCAGGAACTGCAGCATTTCAAAAGCTTGGCACGCAGCCTTAGTGACACATCACATTGAGCAAACACATTTTTTCAAGATTTATGGATAGCTACCCAACTAAAACTATAATTACACACACTATATAAATCATTAACAGGTTCAACAGATACAGAGTTTTAATTAAACATTTTCCATGTTTGATTTTTTTTTCTTTATTCCTATTTCTCTGTCTACTCTGTAATTTTTTTCATGTTTTTAAGCTCTTCTAGTAAACTAATAGTGCAATGAAAAACCACTGATATATTCAGCTTCTATTTAGCAGATGGAAAAAAAAGAAAGTAGAGAACACCAATTTTGAAAGCAAAATCCATGTTCAATTCTGCTAGCTGCATTTCATCATGTTAAAGCCAAAGCAAAACAGTATTTGGTAAAGCCTGATACAAAATTTCAGCAGCTACCTCACTTCTAACATACCTAGATATTAAGAGAGAAGTTACTAAATGTGAACACAATCATACTATTTATTAAAAAGCTCTATGAAACTGCTTCTATTTAACATGACCAAGTTTTACCTGTCTGCAATACATGTTCTCAACCCACAAGTGGCACAAGTAAATTTATTTGTGCGCAATTTTTGACAAATCTAGATGGATACTTGTTCTGCTGGGGCAAAACAGGACATGACTTGTTTGCAATCCTGATGCTGTTTGATTGGCTGGGTTTCAAATTTCTCTCCTGCCAGTGGTCTATTTTGCCTCGAGAAGCGACTGGAGATTTGCTCTGGGAGGGCCTGACTTCACTTGCTTCCGGTCTATGCTCCTCCTCCTCCTGCGGCAGTGGGGTTGCAGACTGCCCCCCAAGGACACTTGGCTCCCTCCCGGGCTTTTGCTTTAGATTTTCAGCAGCACACTCGGGTCCTGCTATGCTCTCTGCCTTATGATTGCTCTGAGAACACAATTGGGATTATAATTTCTTTGATTATTACCTCACCACAGCGTCTCAGGCTGATTAGTGAGTAAATTCAGCTATAGACTCAATTGGAGTCTCAGGTTTCCCCACCAATGGCCCTGTTAGAGGGCAAGGGGGATCCATCTTGTGGCTGACAGCAGCAGTTACTGTTCCTCACTCTCCGATCTGAGTTATGTGTAGGACATGGGTATTTATATTCCTTTGTCCCTTTCCTAAATTGCTCCATAAGATTTGTGTAAATAATTCCCAAATGGGTATTTGAACCTTTGGTAAATTGTAAATAGTTCACTGTTTTGGGGTGTGTGTTTGTTTGGTGCGGGAATTTGTGTTAATAAAGTTGGATATTTTCCCATCTCCAAATATTAAATTTGAATATTCATGACAATACTTTAAGCACGCACAAAAACCTTTGCTATACAGAGAACTGTTTACTCACTTGTCATTCGAAATACTGCAGTCAATCACTGTCTTCTTGCTGGTGTTCACAATGATAAATGGCAAATGAATGACAGAATTGGAAGGCGGCGGTCGATTTGCCTGTTGTTCTGCCTGACGGTTTCGCTGAACAAGGTTCTTGAAGGCAATTTGCTAGAAAAAGCAATAATGATATGAAAGTATGAATTAAACCTCCTCATGATCCTGTTAATAAAAACTAAAATAAAAATCCCTTGGATAAAGAATAGCAATAGTTGCAGCAAGCAAATGGAGAAAAGGACAGAGAGCATTCACTATATTCCTGCATGTTAACATGCAAGTCATTATATTCCTGCATGTTAACATGCAAGTCATTATATTCCTGCATGTTAACATGCAAGTCATTATATTCCTGCATGTTAACATGCAAGTCATTATATTCCTGCATGTTAACATGCAAGTCATTATATTCCTGCATGTTAACATGCAAGAAGAGAGGCAAATGATAATATTGAAAAATACAATACAGCAAAACTTGACTAATGAAAAAAATCATGCCTTTTGAAGAACTACATCGGGACAGTTCCTTGGACAGATCCTTGACAGAAAGAAAGGCTAACAATGGTAGGGAAAAAAGGACTTTTCACATTGTCATCTACTTCCACTCTGCTTACTATTCCCTTCTGGCTACTGCAAAGAACAGCTGAATGATTAACACTATTTTTGCTGAAATGGTATGTTAAAAACAAGTTACCATTTGGGATTTGTGTGTCTGACATTAGGTTTTTGAATTACTCCATTTAGAATAGTGACTTCATTTATATCTTCCCAAAACTACTGTTCAGAATGGAATGTTTGCATTTTAAAGAGAGTAGCAATTGTAAACATTAATCACTCAAGTTCACTACTGAAATTCAAATCTTAAAAAAAAAAAACAAAACAACTTTTCCTGGTCATGGAATCACATAAGATAAACACAAATTAAAACCAAAATTCAAAGCCAACCCAGATGCTGACAAAAATCAGGCATGTTGAGACTCTTATCCCAAAGCTATCTGTATGTACTTTCCTTCATACCCTGCCTGAGATTCTCATTCCTATTGCAGAGGTAATGCAACTACTAAGAGATGCATTCCAGTCAGCAGTAGCACACTGTCTTAAGGGGACAGACCACTGCTTCCCCCAGCATACTAGGAAAAATCTGGGAAGGAGTTCAGTTTGAGCAGAAGTAGCAATGTCCCAGAAAGGCAAGACAGAGCATTATAAGAGAAGACTTCTACAATCACATAAAGAACTGAATAGGAACATTCAGAGGGCACAGTATAAATTATAACTCCTGTCAACATAAATCCTGTTTAAATATAACCAAAAGCCACAAAATAAGTTTTAACAATTCATGGAAGCTTGCTAGCTTACCTAACATAAATAGTCATCAGCATGGTCCCAGCTAAACTACAGTGTCAAATGAAAACAGCATATGCCTTACCCTGAAATTCATCTCTAGCATTCTTAGAGTTTCCCATCCATCACTGGGATAAACAAAAGGAATGCAGATATAAGTTACCTTGCCCTATAGACAAGAGTACCTTGACTGTACCTGTAGAATGAGTTCTTGTAGTTGAGACTGTTTTTGTTTTATTCTTTCAAGTCTTCTCTGTTTCTCCACCTCAAGACAGAAAAAAGTATAATGTTAGTTTGTTGGGTTTAAGTAGCATTTTATATCAGTATTTTCTCCCCTTAAAATAATTTCAGAGAACTAGAGGTAGGTCATATGATGTCAATCATTAATTAAGGTTCTGCAGATGAATTATAGCTTTAACTTTCAGGACTGGCATCAATACTACTGATTGTAACAAAGAGCAGAATTAGAACACTGGGGAATAAAACCGACATTATGTCTCGAAGAATTGTCCAAGTTTTCTCAAGGAGGCAAAGAGCATGTAGACCAAGAGTATCCACTTGATGCATTCTACCTGTACTGGAGAAGATTCATCACAGATGCTTAAAGAAAAGAATCTGCTATGGGTCCCAGGGTTAAGTCCTCACAGCATTAAATATGTACCACATAGCAACATAAAAGAGACAAAATGGTAGTAATTAAACATCTTTCTCTGTGGAGGAAGTTCACCAGCAGATTTCCACAAGGACTGAATTTACAGGCTGCTATTCAAATTAGAGAATCAGAAAAAAAAAAAGAGGATGAACAGCAAGATGACAGAATCTGCTGACAATGCTGAGTTACCTGGCATAGTAAAGAAAGCTCATCATAAAGCACACACCAAGAGTCTTGTGGCATTGACCAATTACATCATCGAAATTATTTTTGGAAAATGTAATACGGCATGTGCGAGTAAATCTAATTCCATCCATGCATACTTTAGAAATGACATTCAGTAGAGACCTTAAATTATAGTGTCTACAAAACCCATCAGCTCAGTACACAACAGCAACCAAGAAATCTGAATTATTAGGCAAGGAAGAGAGAACTGAACGGTAATTAACACTACATCAGTGTCTGAACCAGAACATCTACATCCTGAATTCTGTAGGCTGGGTGTTCCTATTTCAAAAAGACCATACAAAAGAGCAATCAGGGATATTCAGAGATACAGAACAGATATCACACAAGGGAATAATGACTAAACTAGGACTCTACAGAAAGGAGAACAAAATAACGAGTGAGAACATTGTATACATCCATAAAATCATAAACGAGAAAGTGAATAAGGAATGATCAGGTCCTAGTCACTTCCAAACAACAACAAAAAAACAAACAAACAGAAGCCTAAACAAACAAATTAAAAGAAAAAAACCACAGGATATAAATTAAAATAGTATATTCTAAACCCAACAAAAGGTAATCCACCTGATACTCACTTCTAAAATTAAACAAAATTTGCTTTTAATATTGAGTAAAGTAAAAATTTGTGGAAGAAAGATTAATTGAGGGCTATTAAACAGAAAAGGATACTATACTTGCCTCAGGTTATGCCTGAAATACAAGTTTAAGTAGCCTCTAAGTGAAGTCTCTAGTCCCTATTAGTTAAGTCTCTAATTCAGTATTTAATCTTACACTCTTTCTAGATAATTGCCAGGCAAGACATGTCATAGTCACAACCCTGGCCTGAACATCAACATTTGTTCTTAGGTACTTAAATTATGCAACTAACGAGAAAATCACTGCAGTTAAAAATTTGCATGAGGTTGCATGTCATTTTCTGTTTGGTTTTGATTTTTAAAAATCTCAGAAATATACAATTAAAAAAACACAACAAAAACCTGCAAAAAGGCATATTTTTGGGTTGTTTTTTTTTTTTTTTTTTTAAAGCAGGATCAAGTCTTATAACTTATTTTCTAAGTGAAATAACTGTCTCCTGTATTACTTCAAGACCATGTTAACTGCCCCACACTCCCACTTTTTGCATAACCAGGACATACATTAACTAATCTAATATTCTCATTTATGCACAAATACAAATTTAAAAAGACTTTAAATAATAAATACTTGATGGAGAAGTCTTCAAACTTCCGTGTTCCCTTATAAACTGTTTGGCTTGCTTTTTCAACAGATGGGATAGTAACAGAAGTTTATTAAGCTTGGCAAATTTCACAAATTAAACATTAGCCTCCACAAATTAAAAAATAATATTACTGCAAAACTTGTCAGATAATGTGACTAATAATTCAAAAGTCATCCAATCTTGCAGAAATAGAAGCTAGAATACTCATGAAGTAATTATGGAGGGAGGAAATCCTGCAATTTCCTCAAGTAAGCCAAACAGATCTGAGGACTTTTGCTATTTTCAAGACCATATTACACTTTTGAATCAATTATTCAATGGTGGACAGAACTCTTTCCTCCTCTTATGATATTCAATTAATAAGTTTTCACTTTGGTATCGGAAGTTATCATTGGTCCCATCTTAAACACGTGAACTTTCAACGTGTATTATTACATTCTGAGTTGCTCTTTTTCCTTCAGTACTAGTATTATCCTACTATTCTTTAGGGCAGTCTCAATCATGACATCAAAGCAACCCACTAAATGAGACACACTTCTTTCTCTTTTGCTCCAACACTAGTGGCAGTGTCACACTTTGTGAAAAATATTCAAAAATCTCATAACTAATAATTTAGACTTGGGATAATAAACATTAAATAAAATTCAGATTCATTAGATATCCTGTATTTTCTTCATCTAGATAGTAATTACAACAGTAACTGAAAAATCAATTATCAGTATCAAACGAAAATCATCATAGGATTAGCCCTTTGTAGACAGATTCCAAAACAATTATTTTTTCCCAATTTGACAGCATCTACACTGATTTTTCAGTCCTGCTGAACAGAATTTAGACTTACTAAGAATAAATACAAAGTCTCATTCTATTCTGATAAAGTAAATTGTCTTTAGTAAACTTTGGTAACTATTACCCTGCAAATCTGAGGATACAATGACCCAAATAAATCCTGCCAGAACTTATGAACGCCTTTCAGTATAAAACATGTCACTTCTTACCCAAGACATGCAGAGTGTGGCATGTTCATTTAAGATGAACAATGTCAGAAATGCAAAGATCTGCAGCAGCGAAGGGGCAATGCATATATATACTGCTCTACATGCAAGGGCAGAATAATAATGTATCTGTGATGATAGATATCTGGAGAAAATGATCTTCCAAACTCTCGAGCACCACTATTGGATTATTGGAAATAGACCTTAACTTTTCAGTCTGATGAACTTCCACTCAGAACTACTTCACATATAATGTAAAAGCTGTAACAAAGTGGTATTTTTGACACAGATGAATGAAAAAAAAAAGCGTTTAAGCAATCCAGGAGTTTAACTGTGTGTTCAGCAAATAAATTTTCAAAACAGCCAAGAGACAAGTGTTCCACCTTGCTATCTGAGATTACATGTTGTAGCAAAACATATTAAAGCTGTAAACATTTACTCAAGCACAAAGACATTACAAGCTTCTTAAACATACCTCTAAATTCTGACATTCCTGAGCCGAGTTAGTAGGTAGACCAATCCATTTAATTTCCTTCTTCTCCTTAGAGATAATGTTCATGGCCATAAGGACATTTAAGGCATCATAGACACGTCGTCTGATATTCTTCTGGTCATAAGCCTGCTGTAGACATAGTGCATTAATAAAAAACATACCTGTGACAAAGATATTTGAAAATAAATACATTACAGTAAATGGGTAAACTCAAATGATGTCTGAACTGTTTCATTTAGCAGTAGGAAAAGAATTACAGAAGTCTGAAGAGCAATTTCTCTTCCCCCATTCACTTGACAAGTAATTGACCTCCCAAATACTTACTGATTCATTTGGTGAAATGTGATTATCAGTGGTACTGAATTCTGCAACCAACTCGTCTGCCACCTCATTGTATGAGGTGGTTCCTTTTCTTTGTACCTTCTCACAAACCTTCATAGAGAAATGACGTAAACCCTTGCCATTCTTCTCTCCTTTTTTGTTCCGCTTCCTAAATATACGTATAATATATATTTTAAGAAGATTTGAACTTTGGAATATTTAATGTCTTTCTTTTTTCAAATACAGGCACATTGCTGTAAAGAAACAGGCCTGCCCTTTTGTTCTGCTTCTCACCCTTTCCCAACATCTTTCCCCCACCCTTATCATTTACAGTAAATAACAATTCTAATATATTAATGCTGAAATCATACGAATTCATTCTTTTGGCAACTCTACTAGGTCCATTAGTAGGCAACTTAACAATAGGGATATTCCTTGAAGAAATTAATACAGAAAAACATTCTTCAAGACAGAAAGGGATAGGGGCATAAATTTTAAAATTTCGGGACATACCTTGTCTTTTGGGTTTTCTTTGATGTGAGTTTTTCTGTGGTTTGTTTTTGTTTATTTGGAGTTTTGTTTTTGCTATTGTTTATTTAAGTAGTAATCCCAATACTGACTGAACAAAGTCTGATACTGGTTTAACTCACTAAACATTATGCTATTACTAAACCACAGACTTGAAGTTATATGGTATATGAAGTTGCCATGAAAACTTCAAAAGTTACAAGATACAAGAAGTTTAACAAGTTTTATGTACGTATTTTTATTTAAAAGTTCTTTATAACTTGAAGAATAATAAACCTATCAATAAAAACAGTAGCAGCAATGGCATCTCTCAGTTCTCTCTCACTTCACTGCGTAATTCCAAAGCAGAAATCTATCTATGCATAGTAAGATATGGACTGTAAATTTAGTCTTAAAGCAGTTAAATTTAACAAAAGATTCTTAGAAACAAGCTTGCATGAGAAAAGACACCAAAAGAATGTATTCATTGTATCTAATACTTTCGCCTAATTAAGGACCACATTTCAAGTGATACTTTGGGATACACACGTTCAATCTGAAATGTACTGTATTTTTGTATAAATAAATCATCAAAATAGAAATGAATTAAAAAACGGAATGAAGTCAGATTCCTGTGTTCATTTTAGAAGCTAAACTCTCTCAATATAAGTAATGTGAGAATATCTGAGTTTCCAGAAAGTAGACCTTTTATGACAAATAAGGAGAATCTTCACAACTATTCCCAATTTTAGTACAATACACTTCAGTGTTGAAGTGCTCTTGTTGGAAAGATAAACAGACTGTCTCTCCCACACTGCTAGCTTGAGGAGTACATACACTATCACAGTGAACATTGAGAACAAAAAGTTCAAAACCATTTCTTAGTCCTTTAAATTTTATTTTACTTACCCAGCAGACCATGGTGAAGAATCAGCAGTCTGATTCTGTGATACAAAATGTGTATTAGGTGTATGTGGACTTCCTACCAGGATAGTATTTGGCGCTGAAGGTCTCTGAGGTGTACCGATAACCTACACGAAAGATGATAGAATAATTTGGAAAATTGTGTTTCAAGATAGTCATCTGCTGCACAATTTGAACGATGCATTATCTAAATACTAACATTCTTTTTCTACCTCCTTCTATTAGATGCACACTAGTATAAAAACTTTCAGACTACAGATTATATATAGCTAGAGTACTCTCTTTTATAATGAAGATTTTTTTATTTATTCCTCTTAAATGAGATTCTCGTACTTGTTAGATTTCTTAACACTATTCAATACTAACTCAGACAACATGAAAACACACATGCCCTCTCCTCACCAATAGGAAAAAAGGAAAAAAAAGAAGGAAAAATCCCAAACCCTGCCAGATTTTGCCTCACCATAGAATCAACAAAATTAAGTTTCTTCCTCAGGCTAGCTTACTTTATCCCTAAAATGAACAAAATACAAAACCAGAAAACCCAAATGGAAACATTTTATGTGTGCAAGTTAAAACAAACCAGTATTTAAGTGTAGAAAGCAAAAGGACATGCAAAACGTAGACTAAGACGAATGGCTTTTTCCCAAATACTGTCTCTTTGTATTATGCCACTTCTGAGAGTAGCTAGTTTTTTCACATCCACCTCTGACAGCTGGAAAATCTTAGGTCCTCCTCACCTTTCTACTAGTTATGTTCCATACTTAAAGTGTTCTAATTGTTATAGAAAATCAACTGATTCCTCTACTACTTTTCATTACCTAAACAGAATGAGGGAGAATGAGGAGAATACCAAACACGTGAAACAGCCCATGAAAAAATACTGTCAAATCTGCTATTGTCTGGTCTGGTTCCTCAGATGTGTCAGAAGACTGAAAACCAGGCTCATGTGTTAAGTAATGCAAACAATACAGAGAATACAGGAAATCTGTTAGCCACTTTTACTCCCTAGGATGCAGTTAGAGAGGACAGGAAGAGAGGATTCAACATCTTGCTCTTGGGAGGCTAAAATTAGAGGGCCTCATTCTATTCCTTAGCTGCCTAACTCCACAAACAGCCCCACCACTACCCTGCTCCCATATCTAGAACTTGTATGACTGTGCATTAAGATAAGAGCCAGGCCAGTACAGGGGAGGGAGTAGAATTACAGTTGGGAGAAAACCAAAATATTTGGCAGCAGCAAGCTCTGGATATCTACTGTGCTTATCCTTAGTGTCCTGAACTACTCAAAACTACAAAAGAATAAACGGAAGTGTGTTCAAATTCACAGTAATCACAGTATCACCAAGGTTGGAAGAGACCTCAAAGATCATCAAGTCAAATTCACAAGTTCATTTCCAAATTGAGTCTGTTTTACACATTTAAAACTGCTCTGTATTCCAATTCTCACTCACAATGTAAGTTTGCAAATTAGCCAGAATTATGTGCTTTAATGTATCACAATTAAGGAAGGCCCCACAAGCTGAAGTTTCAGAACCCTCAAAAGAATTACTTAGTATAATTGGTTTCTTAATAGAACTGTTAATACTCCTAAATTCTACTCGAAAGTTCATAAACAACCATGACTTGAATGGAAAGAGCATGACTGAAAAGAGTTAAACAGTATTGAGCCACTGCAAATATCCTAAATAGAATCATAGAATGGTAAGGTTGGAAGGGACCTCAAGAATCATCTAGTTCCAACCCCCTGCCATAGGCAGGGACACCTCCCACTAGCACAGGTCACTAAAGGCCTTGTCCAACTTGGTCTTCAACACCTCCAAGGAGGGAGCATCCCTGGGCAACCTGTTCCAGTGCCTCACCACCCTCACTGCAAAGAACTTCCTCCTAACATCCAATCTAAATCTCCCCTCTGCCAGTTTAAACCCATTGCCCCTTGTCCTGTCATTGCAAGACCTTGTAAATAGTCCCTCCCCAGCCTTCCTGTAGGCCCCCTTCAGATACTGGAAGGCTACTATAAGGTCTCCTGGAAGCCTTTTCTTCTCCAGGCTGAAGAGCCCCAACTCTTGTAGCCTGTCCTCATAGCAGAGCTGCTTCAGCCCTCTGATCATCTTTGTGGCCCTCCTCTGGACTCGCTCCAACAGTTCCATGTCCTTCCTGTGCTGGGGGCTCCAGAACTGCACACAGTACTCCAGATGGGGTCTGACGAGAGGTTAGTAAAGGGGAAGCTTATAGACATAATTAAAGAGAATGGTTTTAGAGAAAACAAAGCCACTGGACAGAGGGGACAATAAGAATTAGAAAAAGAAGTGCTTGCTGTCTCTCTTTAAATGCTCTGATTTCTAAAGGGAACAAGATTACAGTTAAGATGCTTGATGATTAAGATTAGGATAATGGGCAAACTGCAAGATGCCCCCCATATTTCAGTTCACTGTATTCAACAGATGAGCTTGTATGGAAACAGTAATAAGAAAAAGAAATCAGACTGCCTGAACAAAGAACATGAGCTCAGAACATTAAGCAGTTTAGTATTAAAAAAACTGGGTTTACCACTCAAAGGTTAGAAAGTTGAGCAGGGTCAGAAGTCAGCTCCTCAACCATGCTTCCCAAGGACATTTTGCACACTAATAGCAAATTTATCTCCTCCTAATTTTCAGCATTCTAGAGGTAATTTTTTTATAATTATCACTATCTCCTTCAGTAACATCTACAGAAATTTACCCATAATTTTTATATATATATATAAACAAAACAAACCCTCCATCTCTCCTTCAACATCCTAATTTTGTAATGGTAACACACAACACAAATATGATATGGGCCTCTTCTTTCCCAAACAAAAGCTAACATCTTCAGACTATCACTTAAAGTGCTGGAAAAATTATGACTGCAAATGTAATTTCCCACATTAATCATAATAATAATTATTCTTAATAGTGGTTTTATCTCAGAATCATATTCTTAAAATAATGCTAGTATATAAAATTAGTCACAGATAACATAGATGAAGATTCATTGATTTAAATCCTTGCAGTAGAAGATACAAGAATTCTATATGTATATAAGCGTGTAAATGTTGTGGTAAATCTTAATTTACTCTCTGATGAGAATTTACAAAAAAGCATCGTATTATTTGAAATTTCATTGTTATCTGCTGGTTTTGCCACTCGTAAGAACATTTTTTTAAGTTCTTTTAGGGTACATTTCATTTTCAACATTAAACACAAGTATGTACATGGTATCACAATAATATCCAGAAGGGACTCCCTCTATCTATATCATTATGGCCTATGATCTTATAGTACTGCTGGTTTCTAAAAGAATGCCTAATACTCAGAATTTCCTTGTTTGCAAAATTATTAGTAACATGCCTCCTACTGAAGAAGCAATTTTTTTCAATGAAACTTATTTAGATCCCTGATAACTTCCAAGTGGCTGCTGGAAATATCACCACTGCAGAAAGTGCAGCACAATGAATGGCTTGCATTACATCTGCACATCTGAAGCATACAACTTGAATATTGAGGCACCCTTGATTGTAAAACATTCCTCAAAGCTTAGAGTTGGGAAAGAAAGATGGGAAACTACCATTCTGTCAAAAAAGGAACTAAAATATAAAACACTTAATTTCAGATCACAGAATCACAGAATGTTAGGGGTTGGAAGAGACCTCCAGAGATCACGTCCAACCGTCCTGTCAAAGCAAGATCACCTAGGGCAAGAACACATCCACACAGGTTTTCAAAGTCTCCAGAAAAGGAGACTCCACAACCTCTTCAGACAGCCAGTTCTGTCACCTTCACTGCAAAGAAGTGCCTCCTTGTGTTGAGCTGTCTGCTTGTGTTCTAGCTTGTATCTACTGTTCCTTGTCCCATCACTGGGCACCACCAAAAAGAGACTAGCAACTTCATCTTGACACCTACCCCTCAGAATTTAGACATTGCTAAGATCCCTGCTCCATCTTCTCAAAACTAAACAGCCTCGGGTGTCTCAATCTTTCTTCATATGAGACATGTTTCAGTCCTGCAATCATCCTCATAACTCTCCATTGGACTCTCTCCAGCAGATCTCTATCNCCACAACTCTCTGGACTCTGTTGATGAGACAGTTACTAATCCACCTCCATGGTGCAATCATTTAATCCACTTTCCTTGAATTTTCCTACAAGGATGTTATGGGAGACAGTATCAAAATCGTTGCTGAAGTCAAGATGGACAACAGCCACTGCCTTCTCTTCATCTATCCCCTTAGTCTAGATATTATAGTTGCTTTCCAGAAGATTGAGATCAGCTCTTTTCAGATCACCAAATTTTAATTTTGATCTCTAGAGAAGTAACTTCTCAACCTACGTATTACCTATTGCATTATATTATTTGAAACCTCTCACTTCATGTGCGTCACACAAAGCTAACAATAAGTATTTAAGCAAAAAGATATTTAAATTAAGCACGAAGAAATGTGGTTCTGTTATCAATTTTTTTCCACCTAACTCTGATCTCAACAAAAATGTGCTCATGGACTTCATTTACACTTCTCTATATCACATTTCAAAGCAGAATCTAAAAGCCATTGATTTTAAGTGGCAAAACTAACAAAGAAACAAACCCACCTCAATATTCAGATATCTCCATGTTGACCTGAGTCATTTTTGTATTTCTTTATATAAAACATATGAAAATTAAAACCAAGCTTAACCTCTCTGTCCATGACAATTTATATTGACTATCAAGCTACAAGTCAGATTTGTGGTACGTGTAAACAATAGTAGGCAGAATAATAATAATAATTTTTAAAAAACAATGTCTCCTTACCACTTGTTGTGCAATGTTGACATTAGACTGTCCAAATGTTTTTGGCAGGAGCTGTTTTCCAAGTGTATTTACTGTAGAAGGGTGAACAGCCAATAGAGAAACAACCCCTAAAAACAAAAATAAGTAGATAGTTTCAGGTAAGCCATGCTGTATTATTTTAGCAATTCCAGTTTAATCTTTATTACCAATGCATTATTAATATAAACTAGCTCTGAACTGCATATAGTCAACACAAACATAGCATTTACACATTTGAAGAAAAAAAAAAAAGAAATCAAAACTCAAAATACACTCAAACTTTCTCCCATGTAATCTTACAAGTCAGTAATCAAACATAACATTTTTAATTCCTTGTATTTGCATTTTTCTCTCAAAGAAGCGCGATAGAGGCAATGGGCATCTAACAGATGCCTGCTCTACCTCTACCATTTGTGGCTATTGAACTCTTTTTCCACACCACCTGAAAAACATGTCCAATGCCACTGCATATGACTTACCCTCCTGAGTCATACTGGTCTACAGGAAGTAAAATTTGGCTAAAACAGTCCTCCTAAGAGAATATTCCAAACTTTCCTCTAAGTGTCTCCTCCTAGCTGGAGGCAAGGAATTAAAGAATGAAAGTCTCACAAGAATCCTGTATTTGAGCAAAATACTATCATAGAATTCTTTCATTTGGAAAAGGCCCCTAAGATCAAGTCCAGCTATTCTGAAGTGCCATATCGACACGTTTTGAACACCTCCGGGGCGGTGAAGTTACTGCAGATGCACCTGCCAGGGCACTTTTTCAGTAAAGAAGTTTTTCCTAATATCCAATCTAAACCTCCCCTGGCACACCTTGAGGCCATTTCCTTTCATTTTATCACTCGATACTAGGGAGAAGAAACCAATACTTACCTCACTACAACCTCATTTCAGGGAATTGTGGAGATCAATTAGATCTCCCCTCAGTCTCCTCTCTTCCAGACTACACAATCCCAGTTCCCTCAGCTACTCCTCATACAACTTGTTCTCCAGTCCCTTCACCAGCCTTGTTGCCCTTCTCTGGACATGCTTCAGCAACTCCTTCTTGTAGTCAGGGGCCAGAACCATAACACACTTTTTGAGAAGCAGCCTCACCAGTGCCAAGTATATGGGCAAAATATGTGCAAAACAGTAGACCAACCCTGCAGAGAAACCTGCTTTCTTCCTGTTTATAAGCCATCCTCCATGAGCACTGGAAGGTAAGCAAGTCTTAAGCCAAGTAAAAAACGGAAGTACAAAAACACCAAGCCATTTATGCTCTAGCAATTTCATGTTCCATGCCACATCTTAACAAAACAAAAGAAACACAAAAGTCAGACTACAGAAAGAGAATGAGATGAATAAGTCTTAAAATACTGGGGACATTTATTTTACCAAAACATCTGTCATTTTGTTATCAGGTGAGAGGTTTAGCAGTTCTTTCTCACAGATCACTTTTAAAGGGGCCAGAAGGGCTTGGCACAACTTCTATTCTGCTTCCCTTTTACCCATTATCCAATACAGGAGTAATAATTACGCATTTTCACAACCGTTTGTACCTGTTGTACCAAGAAGGGTCCTAATGAGTCCCTGATGCTAACCATCCTTTGTACACCATGTCAAACTGATGAATAGCTTCATCCAATAATCTATTCTCAGTCCTTCAAATTTGAATGGGATGAAGCAGCCTGCTACTCTTTAACCAGCTTTACAGCACTTTTCCAGAAAGTAAGCAGCTACCTAGTTCTCAACAGAAGTCTGATATGCCTTCTCATCCCTTCAAGAACACCTATTGCTGTCATGGCCTGTTTTGTGTGTACTCTTCCTCTCTGCAACAAACGCAGTAAAGCAGAAATAAGCTACCCTATCTATTAGTGCCTGTGTATCTCCTTCTAAGCCTCCTGGAGGTCAACATGTATTTTTTTTAACCTCCTCCTCCTCACTGCTTTAGAAAGAACAAAGCCATCCAAAGAGCGTATTTCCAGTATAAAGAATTGCAATTGCTTTCAAAAGTTAAGACATCCAGTCTATTTCATCACCTTTCCTTATCTTAGACAGTTCTTGGTGCCCCTACACTTTATTTTTGCAGAGGACAGGGATGGACAGCATTCATAATAATGGAGTGCCATGTTATGGTATATTTTCATGGCACATTTTCTATTTGATTCCCTGTTCCTTTCCAAATAATTCCCCAAATTCAATGTACTTGTTTCCCACCAAGCATTGATATTGCATTTCCAAAACACAGAAACTTAGCACAACTTCAGTATCTTTCTTGAGTGCTAATGGCTCTTAGGGTACTCGATGTATCTAGTTTGGTTTTCACCAATTATTAACCCGTGGGAGGACCATCCCATTCTATGACACTTTAGTTTCTTTAACAGGCTGATTAAGGACCTTGATAACCAAAGTTTTTGTGTTGTTACTTTTAAGAAGTCCAAGGACATCACACTGATTAGATAAGCCTTATCCACATGGTTGTTGACTCTTTCCAAGTATGACTTTGAAAAGACATAACTTAACTTCCCTTTTCCTTTCCCTCTAGAAAAGCCTATTAACACCTTTATTGCATTTATGTGCATATCTACTGCTGTTATGTGCTCAACTGATTTGTCTAACAAAGTCTGACTTACTCATCTGCAGTTATCTGAACCCTTCAGAAACTGGTGCATAGTATGTGGCTTTCTACCATTCTGGTACCGTAGGAATTATACATATACTGAATTAGCAGGACAGAAGTACCATTTCTAGGTCATTTCAGAATTTACAGGTAGAAATCATCATGGTGAGAATTATCTAACATGAATGGTTACTAATTTTTTTCTGAATACAACAACTTCTAGCAACACTTGTGAAGTTGTCCTACTGAAAAGAACACTATTGTCATGAGACTCTCCCTAACCACCATGATCATCTGCCTACTTTTCAAATACACTCAGAGACGCCCTTCTTCTGGTATGTTTAAAATAATTTCTCGTGTTATTGTGCTGTTTCCTAAAACACTATAGGCAAACACAAAATTCTTGCACTTGTGACAGTGTAACACCACACAACAGCAGAGGTCAAAGGTTGAGTGCTTAGGAAGCAGAATGATCTGGGCAGACACCAAGCTGAATGTGACCCAAAAACACACTCCTATAATTAAGACTTAACTGCACTCTCGGCTGCACTTGGCAGACTACAGCAATACATGAATTTTACTCTAGCACTCTAAGCTGTAGATGGATTACTCTGCTCAGTTGTGGGGCTCCACAGTGCAAGGGAGGCATTAATGGAAAGGAAATAGCCCAGTAGAAAGACACAAATATGGCTAGACTACTGGACCATAGGATGTACAAGGAGAAGCTGAAAGAACTTGGTGCATGCAACCTGTGAAGAGAAGATTAAGGTAGAATGAGGGATGTTATTTGTGGGAATCTAATCACTGCCTTCAACTATTAGGAGTTACAGAGATAACAGAGGACACAACAAACAGAAGAGAAGGAACAATCACAAAGTTCCTTCACAGCAAATTCCAACCAGAAGTGAGGAAAAAAATTCACAAGGTGAAGCACAGTGCATAAAACCTCAACTGCTGAAGGCTCTGTGCTTTGAAGTGAGCTCTGACTTGATTGTAAGGTTAGATTACATGGCGTCCAGCCCTTCTATTTTGTTCATTTAATCCTATGAATATAAACATCTATCTCGCAACTAAAACATCTGAGTGAAGAGTACACACCATGCTTCTCTAAAGTTTTTAATTACATGCACATTTAGTGCTGTGGCAGAGTTAATTCAAACAACAGAAGAAATCTGGCTCTATACAGAAACTGCATTTAAGTCCCTACAGCACAAACTAATGGGCAAGAAAACAAATATAACTGCAAGAATATTAACACACACTTCACAGTTTGAAGAAAAATAAAAATTGACCTATAAAATATATCATACTAATAGGAAAGAGTGACAATAGAGAAAAAAAAAGGAAAAAAAAAAAAAAAAAGTCCTTGTTAGGTTTTGCTTTTTTGTTTTTTTCTTTTTTTTTTTTTTAAAGGGTATTTTCAATTTGTCTCTGCTCAACTTAACATAAGTTCTCACTTATGTTAACTGCAAACATTTTTCTCATATCCACCTGCATTTTCATCAAAGGCTTGTAATGTCCTGGTTCCACAGCGAGTTGAGGGGGGTTAGATTTATTTAAGTATGCAGGCAGAAATAATTATGTGAAGTTAGCTTTACAAGTGGCCAACAGCTCAGTTTCTTAAGGACTTTTACTAATAAATTGTTAATTACTGTTTCTCATACAGGAATCACTGCAATCCATATAATCCCATACTTTGCAGTCAACATACAGTGTGCACAATAGCATGTAAAAATTAACCCCCCACTATTTGGCAAACAGTTTTGCTAGCACCAACTCTTCTTCCTTTTCAAAACAAACACATTATTAATACAGCTAGTTCTGGCACATCTTTTTATTTTTTCTGATAAAGACTTGAAAAACCATGAGAAAAGGCCATAAAAAAACCTTTTACATAGAAGGATATAACTGCCAATTAAATTCTCAGTCTTCCAAACATTGTCAGTTTGAAAGACTACTCTTAGTAACTTACAAGCAATCATTAAATTTAAAGGGAAGTAGCACTTTATCTATATAAAGTTCCCAAATGCCTCCAAACAAAACATAACGATACAGGTCGGAGTAAAGAGTAATGCTGTATAAAACCTGCACCACAAAAGCAGCAGCATCCTTTAACAAAACCTGTTATCTATTTGTCTACAAACCATTCCAGGTAAGTAATCTCTTCATATGAAGTATGCAGTAAATAACTGCCTTTGGTTTGATTGTTTTATGAACTGGAACTTTGTATATCAAAACAAAGCCAAGAACTTTACCAGTAAGAAAGAATCCCCTGTAGAATTTTTAGCAGTGAAAAAGATAAGTCTAATTAAGAATATTTAAAGTAAGTTGAGATGCCACAGAAAGACACAGTACATGCAAAATTAAAGAAAAGAGTGCCCTCTGCAGAAAAAGTAGTAGAACTCTCTGCTACACAAATGGCTGCAGTTCATGAAACAGCAGGGACTTAAAATTTGAGGTTTCAGATCAAAGAGGATGGTCTGAGGTACTCCTTGCCCTCAGAAGCAGAAATCCCATTCATTCCAGGTGGTGTACCATTTTCTGATGTAATCTTGTGTTTTCTTCACTTGCGAAAGACAGAACAACCGGAGTGATGCAACAGAAGTAAACAGAAAAACAAGTGAGACTCCTGATAAAAAAAAGTGTCTAACAAAGTCCTGTCAGTTTCTCTTCTAGCATGAAAACAATATGACATGTGAGACAACTAGACTTGATTAGAATTTTAGAAGCACTTTCTGCATTATTACAATCACACAAAAAATAATATAGAGAATAAGAGACTGGTTTGACAGAATGCAAAGCAATTCCTTCCATCTCCTGTAACAATCTCAACCAAACTCTGTCTGGCAGACCAATTTGTAAGTAAATATGTAAACAAAGATCAGGAGCTAAGCAAAAGGTTATTTTAAGAAAAGTCTAAAGAAAATCAATGTATCAGCACGAGTTCTTACAACCATTCTTACAAAATCTACAAACTTGTCTTCATTACCTAATGAGCTCTGAAATTCATAGTTTTTAATACAGCAGATGGAATTTAACTTAATGACAGCTACACAACTCAGAGGCAGTAATGTTATTAAGCCAGTTTTAATAAATGTCAAACATGACTTATGCTCTCAAAAAGATAACATTGATAGCCTGATAAAACTTGTACCTAAGAAAGTATATCAGCTGAAAAGCTCACCAGGTCTCTTTTGGGAGACTAAAATAGACTAGTAAGATTGCAACGAACAGGAAGATTTAAGGAACTGACGTAGACATTACTGCAACTGTCATGTCTGAAAAGACCAAGGTTGCAATAATGTCTACGTCAGTTCCAAAGTAAGGAATGCAATGTTTCAGGTTAACAGGAACAGAATGTATATAAAGACAGAGTATCTGCACTACTTAAGATGCAAATGACTGCTATAAGACAACATGAAAACTGATATTTAGTATTATAAGTTCAGTTTTGGCATTCTTCCACATGTGGATTTTTTTCTCCTTTCTGGCAAGACAAGACAGGGAGAGAAGGAGAGGGAATATGACAATCTAGTACATAGAAATGACAAAGATGTGCCTCCGAAGAGTCCAAATAATGAAATCCAGAAAGTTCCACTAAGGTGGAAGGATCTCTAGAGGACTCTAAAATCTTCATGCCATTCAAACACAGAAACACCACCTCTGAAGTTGGGGCAGAGTTGAATCCTGTTTTAGACAGCAGTGAAGTAGAGCTAAGAATGTCATCTATAGTCAAGACTGGAAATAATACACAGAAAATAATTTCAAAGCTACAGAATGCTAGCATGGCAGTCAGGACACAACCAGCTAAGACACAGTCCTCAACTATCACTGAATAAGAGGTAACAAACAAAAATGTCTAAAGAAACCATCCTGGAACAACTAAGTATTGTATCAACATCATATTTTTTTTTCCTGTATGAATTCGTAGGGCAAACTTCCAATTCTTTTTACCTCAAAGCATCACGACAGCAGGAAACTGTGTCCTAAAGTCTCAAATGAATTAACTTGTTTTAACATAGTGACCATGGCAACACTTTAACGGTCTCATCTAGTGTAATCAATACTAGATGGAGGTGAAATAGAAATCAAATGTCATGTAATTCTCTCATGGATTATTTACAGTACTTTCTACAAATGTTGCTTCACCAAATCTACATCCTAAATCACTGAACCTCAACTCTTGTTTTCCTTCACATGCAAGAAGAATCTTGAAGACACAACTAAAATTAACACATACTATAAACTTTGACAACACACAGAAGATTTGTCTCCACTTGTGTGCCAAATCAAGCAAAATTACCTCTGTTTATTGAAAAAGTCACACCACCCTCTTAAGATAGCAAACACACAGAGCAATTCTGCACACTTTTACAAAGGTGTTGATCTTCCCTGGTGTGCAGTACTACTAAGTTCTTAAGTAATTTCTTAACCCAAGACTTTTAGGTGATTTAGATATTTAGATATTACAAACCCATCTTTCCAAGTCTGTGTTGACATAAACTGTGTGGTCTACCTTTAGACTTTTAAGTAAGTCTCTTTAGACTTTAAAAATAGCATTTCTATTTGCAGCAGCAGTTTTATTTGCTGGCCTTAATTCCTGACCTTAGCTTTATATAATAATAATTGTTGGGATTTACCTCAGCTGCAGAAATACACAGGCATTTTATAATCAATGCATATATATATATATATACACACACACATATATGGTGTTTCCTAAAGAATGAACCACTTCTGTTCCAGAGGAACAATTCCAGTCACTAACAAAAATCAGGGAGTTTAATCTTGCAAATAAAATTAACAATAACATTACATTGCAAAAGTTTCTTTCCATATAAATAAACAAAACAAGACAATCTTACAGTTAGGCAGTATTGAAATGTAGATGTCTAAATAAATTGAATTTTTTTTTCAAATATCAGATCTAGAATGACAGTAAAGTTCTTTATGCTCATAATAACTGAAACTTCAAAGCGTAAGAGGTGAAAGGAATTGAAGACATCTTTAACAAGTATTTTCTGATTCTGTACCAATAATGCCACCTACTGGCATGACAGAAGATTCAAATTTCCTGAGTAATTTGAAAATTGGTTTAAGATCTCTAATTCGACATGACATTTAATACCATCGGCTGTCTTTTCTCTTGAACTCATCTGAAGCAGAATAATTTCTTTCACCCAGATTTCTTTACAAGCAAGGCGAAGCATTAGAACAGTTCTAATGCTAGTGTTGTATATCAACACTAATCTGTATATAACGAGGAGCAGAACATAGGCATTTTCTTCAGGATGCAGCCTCCCAGAACAGCAAAATTCCTAAGTCTCTAAAATTCATTGCCAAGTAACTTTTAGAAAACACAGACTTACAAGGAATACTGGTTCAGCATTGATTAAAAATTCTTTCCATTCTTCAAACCAATATATGTATTTCCTAATGCTCAAAATTAATTCTGATTATGATTATCACTCAAAGTCAATTTACTTGGTGAAAATTAGCAGTTTCAGGTTTAAGCAATTAGCCAGGTGGATATCAAAATGAAGTCAGGAACTAAAAAAAAAAATTAAATCTCAGAATGGAAACAAGCTAAAAAAATTATTAGAATATCCAAATTAGATTATTCTTCCCTTGTAACCAAAGTATGCAAGAAACAAACAGCTGCTTTGAAATTTTAGTCCACAATTAAACTGCTCTCTTATTCTGTCTTTGATAAAGCAATTTAGAACACAGTATTATCAGTAGAAAGGGACCTGCAGTGATAGTTTACCCCAACTCCCTGACCACTTCAAGGCTCACCACAAGTTAAAGCACACTTTTAACAGCATTGTCCAAATGCCTCTTAAACAGCAACAGGCTTGGGGCACTGAGCACCTCTCCAGGAAGCCTGTTGCAGGGTTTGACCACCCTCTGAGTAAGAAATGCTTCCTCGTGTCCAGTCTAAACAACTCCTGCTGCAGCTCTGAACCATTCCCATATGTCCTATCACTAGATTCCAAGGAGAAGAGATCAGCACCTCCTTTACATTTTGCCTCCTCAGGAAGTTGTAAAGAGCAACAAGGTTGTCCCTCAGTCTCTTTCCTCCAAACTAGACAAGTCCTCAGCTACTCCTCAGAAGATATGCCTTACAAACCTTTAGCCAGCTTTGTTAGGCATTCAAGGACCTTCACCTCCTTCTTAAACTGTAGGACTATTACTTTTTTATCTTCTTTTTTTTTTCCACTTGACCTTTTAAATATTCATCAATATTCCTTCTAGTTATCATTTCAGGGTTTAGTGGGATTCATTTAGGCACAATTTCTACAAAACCCATTCCTGAAGACAGAGGAACAAGAAAAGGAAAAAGCCCTGTGTCATGATGGAGTGGCTTTTAGACAAGTGGATGTCAGAAAGAGAGCCTAGCAAATTTCCCAACAAAATACTTGATGTACCTAGAAAAACTGGTGGTGACAGAAATTACAAATTCTGCAGGCTGTGAAAATAAATGATTGAACAAGTTTCCTGAAATGGTATATAAAAGGCTAGGGCAATAACACTAATGGAGTTCACCTACACTGGACTACAGGTTAATTTGAGAGTACTACTGCAGTGCATAAAGTCAATAGATTTGTCAGCAGTGAGGTCTATCAGACAAGAAGTAGGTGATTCTATCCTAATATATTTCATCCTACTTAGTACAGTCTATCTTAGTACACCATCTGTCACACACCAGAATAAATCAAATTACCATAATTTGGAAACAACAACAAAGCAAAATAGCCATTTCACTGAAGTCTATTGTGAGGTGGTTGTGAATCAAATATGACAGAGAAATTACTGACAAATGAAATTACTGACAAATGTACAAATAGGGCTGATGCTTCACTTAGAGGCACATATGCTACTCTGGTGACTCATGTTCCAGTTGATGAAAGTAATCAAACTACAATGATAAGAAACATAGAGGACAGAGCTCACCTGATACGGATTCTAGGAAACAAATGGCTACAACTAAAGGCTACTAAGATACCTACTCTTTATGAATAAGAGTTGAATAAACGTACTGGAGAAAACAAGTTGAAAAATGTCATCAGCAAAATGTACAAAGTGGCAAGAACATCTTTAACTGGAAATCAGAGAATAGTTCTACCGTCTCACTATGGAAACAGACATCCCATAAGAACATAGGGGACAAAAAAGTATAATCTTCACATATAGCATATCATCTTATAGAAGAGGTTATATAACATAGCTGTCTGGAACCACAGGAAACTGGAACTCAGTGGTGTGTCTCTTTTTTCCCCTGTACAATGCTAATTGTGAAGTGCAGTTAATAAGCCCTCAAATGCTTAGACACTCTTAGTTTTTGAGCTTATATATCAAGTTCAAGTTTACGGTCTGTATTTTATTAAATTGTTTGATTATACTACATTACCATAGACACAGTTATTATCTGCAAATCCAAAACAGTTCTGTTCAAAGTGATCTTTCAGATAGCCTTGTACTTGTATGGATTCACCATCACAAAAACTGTCAAAATCCACTTTAAACTTCCACACTCCTGCATTTTTTCTCATTTGCAAAAACAGTGCCCTGTAAGATTTTAGACTGTCCTTTATACATAAACACAAGCTACACTAATAAGATAATAACATATGGGATGACAAACCACCACTGACCTTCATACACAGTTCAATGTCATTATAAATCATAGAAAATCTATAGTTTACTTGCTGATTATGTAAGGTATTGCTTAAGAAAAGCTTAAAAAAAACCCAAAAACCTATGCTAAGAAAGCTGTTTAAAGTCAGTAATAACCACAACAACAGAAAGCCAAGCAATCTAGTGTTACTCAAAATTGTGTTCTTACCTTTTCCAGGACTTAGGTTTTGGTCTATAAACACTTTAAGCTCTCCATTGGCTTCAATCAGTCCAGCCTGTTAAATAAATTGATTTTTATTAGATTTACAAACACAGACAGCCTTTTATTGCTAAAGATGGAAGAGACACAAAGGAATCTCTGCTGCTACATTTTGTCACAGATCTATCTGTGGCACAGTATTTGCTAAATTTTAATAACTGATTTAATAAATACTGTATTCTTAAAAAGCAAGCAGAAAAATCAGACTTACTTTTATATTTTGTGTCCCAACTGAAGTCTTACAGCATACATGCACTATTTTAACATATAGCTGGACATCCTTCTAATTAGAACCAGATACTTGTCACTACCTCATCTTCTACGTACTCTGCCTATTACAGAAGGTAACATTATAGCAAAAAGCAGCAGAGGTGGCAGAGAGCACCTTAAGCCATTTTAATCAGAATAAAAGGCATTGTAAAGAAATACCTTGAGATTTTCATTATACTTTAAAAAATCAGAATATAGAGCTCTTAAATAAAAGATCTATTGGAAGGCATGTTAAGTTTCCTTTGAGAAAGCTCACAGTAGAAGTCATTAAGTAAAATACTATTTTTTTTAATAAAAAACTCTTGATGCAGTAATTCCTTGATATTTCCAAAAAAACAGTTCTGAAAAAAAATAATGAACACAGGACACAGACTTTAAATGTTTATATTTTAAAAGAACAGCAGGAAAGTCAATGCTTGTACTTAATAATTTACTATATGCCATTACAGAGGCTGAAAAGTCACTAGCTGCATTTTGTGCATAGGTGGTATTTGCAGGCTACTGCCAACGTTCAAGAGACATTTTAAGTGTTTTGCTGTCAGTCAGCAAAACCTTTTCTTCTAAAGTCTACCTGAAGAGCCCTACTTATCATTTGTCAGAAGTTCAACAAACCAAGGAGCCACTAGAGGATGCTGTGGTGCTGTTACTATCCAGGTATATGACAGCAATAGCTTCCTAATCTCAGGAAAGACGGTGAACTTCACAGAAGTTAAAGGGGAATGGGGAAAAGAAAACGATACAGCATTGAGTACAGGCTGGGAAGTGAGTAGGAGAGAAATTTTACTAAGGGAAGCACAAAGAGCACTGGCCTGTAATGACAGCAACGAGGACCTGGTGGCACAAAAGAAAACCTAAGTGAAGAGACAGCAGAACTGATGGGTAGAATGAAAAGCCTGTAGCAGTTCTGTTCTCTGTTCTCCATAATTCCAAAATGACATTGTTTTAAAGAAACTGTAACAACTCACCAGCACACAAAACCTGCCTGTGTTTGTGTACTGGTGAGTTGTTGGAGTTTCTTGCCTATAGAAGGGATTCATAGAATCACACAATGATAAGGATTGGAAGGGACCTTAGGAGACCATCTAGTCCAACACCCTTGCCAAAGCAGATCACCTAGGGAATGCATCCAGTTGGATTTTCAAAGTCTTCAGAGAAGGAGACTCCACAATCTCTCCTGTCAGTCTGTTCCAGGACTCTGTCACCCTCACAGTAAATAAATTTTTGATCATGTTAAGATGGAACCTCCTGTGTTCCAGTTTCCCATTACAGGGCACCACTGAAAAGATACTGGTCCCTTCTTGACACTCACCCTTCAGATATTTATGAACATTAATATTATAGTCAAAGGTCAGCTTGGACAAATGACGGTTCTACTGCCCTATCAACAGGCACCAGCGTTTGTTACAGGTCTAACTACTCACAACACTTATTACTTAAGTCAGAAGGGCAAAAGATTTATCAGACATTTCCAAAGAAAGAAGGTATACTCATCAACATGAAATCAGTATCACATATGAAGGAGTTACTAGAAAAACATTCTACAGTAATATGACAATCCAGAAAAGTGGACCCCAATGTCCTGTATGAAGATGAATTTTTGGTGTTACATTATACTCCCTTCTACCTCAATTTCACAACAAGAGTGTTTAACCACAGGAAGTGCAAGCTCATTATTTCACCAAATGTTCAGTTTCTCTTTAACAGGAGAAAGAGAAGGTTTGTAATCAAGGATTCTTGCAAATTCTCTTTTCCATGTGAATCAGAAAGATACCAAATGAGAATGGAAAGACATTTAATATCCTGAGTTTGTGATCAGAGGACCACCAAGAAAACAGCTGTTTTAATCTGTATCATCTTGCATTTTAGAAGTATGTTAATTCAATATTTTTTAATTAAATCAATTCACCAGATTAATATGTAAAAGCAGATTTGCATTGAGTTCACCTGTCAGTTATTTCTCATCTCCAATACAGTAATTTCTATTAATTCATTTTATCCTTAAGTATTCAACCAACTACTACAGTAACAAATAATCTCACAAATTTCAAGTTTTATACTACGTAATTAAAACATACGGTGCCAAATATTATTCAAAACAGTATGTAACACCAAAACCCACAATCTGATCTAGCAGGGTTAGGTTAGTGCTATATGCCCTTAACCGTGTCTTTGTGTGACTTCAATTACTTAAATTACTGACAAACTGGAGAACATCTGGGAAAAACAATGCATTTAATCAGTAAGAGAATAGAATTTGCGTAAAATCGGAGAAGAACCACTCCCTCCAGAATCACCACACTGATGAAGAGTACAGCAGTTAAATTTCCACCACCTTTAGACATAAATGTCTTACTAAAGGTTCCACTCTAGCAGTTAAAATGCCTGGTAAATATTCAACTTATAAATAAGAGTATGCCTAAGAAAAACTCCAAGAAAATTACTTGGAAAGAATACTATGAAATCCCACAGCAACCAGCAACCCCACCTGCCCTTATTTATAATGAAAACTGAACTCTAGTGAAAATTCTGTTATCCCGCCTTTGGTATACTCTTCACGTTTCTGGATACATTACTGAAGTCTACAGTTACAAATATTTACTGCTACTTTTGAATCTCCTTAGTCAGCTACAAGCTTTTGATGAGAGAAGATTTAAAAGAAAAACTTTCACATTTATTCTAAAATTGAAATACTATTAAAAAGAAACAAAAAACCTGTGTGTACTTTAAAGAAATTCCCACTGTTTTTCAAGGAGAGATCAGGATTACTCCTCCATAACCTACCTAGCACAGTACAGTAAGAAAATAGAGGAAAATGTGACCAATAGCACCAATTAGGTATATCATAGGTGCAGATTCACAAAATAAATAAACAAACAAACCCACCCAAGCAAATTAAAAAACCCAAAAAAAACACATCAGCATGGAATAACTTACTTTCTCCAATGGAAAAGAATCTTTTTAGCAAGAAAAGTTCAGACTTCAAGGAAACTGTTTTCCAATGGGAAAATACACACATTTTTCAGGTCTTATCAAGCTAGTTCTTACAAATTATTTTTATTTTTTCACCTGATAATGTATTTTTTTTCCATATTATGTTCTTCTCATGAGACTCTATTTCATTTACTTCCTCTGAAGATAACACCAAGGTTCCCTGAAACAGTATCATACTCAATATTCAATTCCGAAAACTTATTAAGTGCATGCGGCTTCACAGTGTAGCATTGCTTTCCTCTTCAAAGAGACAGACTGGCTACATATACCTCTCTACAGCTACATAAAGAAACCCCAAGTATCCTTAACAGTGAAAGGATAGATATCTATCATTTATCCTTTTCACATTACAACGAAATTAACAACGATTTTTAAAAATAGCTTTCAACACTCAAGCTGTAATAACTTAAGATCTTTCCACAGATAAAAGAAATAAGGTTAAAGACCACTGGACAAATTAGTAAATATGGTAATTTTAACTGTGGAAGTTGCGTTATAGACCCCAGCCATCATCTAGGCTTTATCTCATCACATCATTCAGAACTCCTAAGGAAAAAAAAAAAAAAAAAAAAAAAAAAAAAATAAAATCAACTAATGGGCTAAACATATCAAAAATTCAACTCTGGACTGCTATGAGATCATTGGCAGTTATACGGACTAGGAAGTCTATTTTTGTTTTGTTTACAAGTAAAAGCTAAGAAGCATTACAAGTGCCCTCAGTCTGAAAGTTAGTAAATTGGGAAACATCTTTTTGTCAGGATTAAAGTTATTCTGAAACAAAATTTGCTAAAAATGCAGAGAATTTCACTTACTGCTAATAATAAAAATATCATTTAGTGCAGACAATTGCAGAATAATTTAGCATCTTACAAACTAGTATTTGTGGTCTCTGGAGCAATACACTAGAAACTCAACAGCCTTACAACAAAAGTTTCATTTCTTCCACAGCTTTCCAGACTCGATTTCTTAATAAAAACTGGCATGAAATTATTCACTAAACCTTTAAACTAAATAGAAAAGACATAGGCTGAATTTGGACTGAAAGACAAGGATCCAAGAAGTCTGACTACAGTGAGGCTGAACCAAGTTTTAAAACAAAGGTTTAAACAAAGAGGAAAGGTCCCCCTGATCACTGTCAGGTGAGTAAACACAGGGAACAGAAGGGTGCTTTTGTGCCAAAGAAATATATCTTCCATCTTTCCCATTTAAGTATGTTCTTTTTAGCTCTTTTTCAGGAAGTATAAAGAGTAGAGGTAAACAGAAACCAAAATATTTGCCAGAAGTTATTTCTCAGAATAGAACTTTTCAGTTGCTAACAGCAAATTAACCCCACAAGATTGAGGCACAGGACTGCATCTGACAACATAAGAGATGTAGGCACCAAATATACAATGGTTAAAGAATGGAAATTGGAATGGGGCAGACAGAAAAACAGACAATTTTGGAACTACCTGAGAAAGAGACAGAAAGTGAACTAGAAAATTAGATGGAAGATGGCAGGTGAGATAGAAAAACTGAGAGTCGTTGAGAAAGTACAGGCAACAGAACTGATGAGAATCTAGGAGAGCTTTTACAGAACAAGATCAGATCTTTCGAGAAGGAAAGAACATAAGAATTGAGAAGACAATCTATTCTAAATTACCCTTCCAGTTGTAGGTAAGTTGGAACTCAGACTGAAAAGCTCAAGATAAATAAGGAAAGAAGCAGTAATGGCAGAACCAGAAAAATGGAAAAGTGGGGAAGGAAGAGTATTCCCGTTAGAGTACATTTCCTACCAGAGCTTGTCAAAAATATCAGGATGCCTCTCCTGTCTACAGGCATTTGTAAAGCCTACTAAAAAGCAAGCATGCATCTTGTGCAAACTGCATGTAGCTTGATTCATACAGAATGGTGATCTCTAGACATTTTACTGTTTAAGAGTAGGCAATAAATGTAAAGGCCACGTGTCAATGTTTACTATGTGCCACTTGACTGACAACGTAGAGGCTTCTTTGCCTTATTTTAGTATCAAGAAGCAACAACAAACACAGGAAACTTAGCAAACCTATTAAGCGGAAAAAAAGCTTAAACACAGAAATACTGTTTAAGCAACATTAATTCTTCTTTCATCTCCACCCATATGCAAACACCATGTGTAACAAGATGACAATACATTACTTTTCCTATTGGAGTCTCATCTTATTCGGGTACCAGAACAAACATGCTTCAGGAATGAATCATCACATAACTGAAGGATAAGATTTTTATGGGACATCCAACTTAATTTTTAGTAAAAATTAAAAGCGATTAAGATAGGAAGCAGAGTACGGCAAGTAATTAAAGAAAGTTTTTAAGTTTAAACCATCTCATTTTGCAAATGGAGTCAGCGAGAACTATTTCTTACTGTAAAATGTAATATTAAAGAACTTTTGCACTTAAGCTATAGGAGTCTGATCTTGCAAAATTCTTAATGTGTCTTTTTACTGTGTCTCAGCAGCGTCCTTCTAGAACAAAAGATCATATCACATCCTCAGTTCATGGCAGCATCTTCAACATTCATGTGTCTACCAATCACTCTATGAGGTATAGCACAGAAATGGTAGAAATAGGCGTTCATGAAACACGTAGACATAGCACTTCAGGTTTAACAGCCATGGTGGTCTTAGGCTGATGGAAAAGACTCGATCTTAGAGGTCTTTTCCAACTGAAACAATTCTATGATTCTGTTTTATGAGTTTTCAAAAAAAGTATACTTCAACTATTACCACCTTAATTAGCAAGGCATCACCAAAGCACTAGCTATTACAGATCCGGACCACACAAAATTATGAAGGTAAAAACTAAATGCAGGTTGGTTAAACGTTGACAATCTTTGGTCTGAACGCAGTCTCCACTTATACTGCACCTAAGTTGGACACCAAGTATACACAGAATGACACCTGATGCCTCCTAATTGCAGACTATGTCAAGATCGTTAGCTTTCTTGGCTGCTTTTTCTGAACAAAGCAAAGCACCTAGAATCCAGCAACAATTAAATGAAAAATTCATTTTGAAGATGAGTCAAACTGTGGTCCAGTCTAAATAACCATGCAGATCAAAAACACCACAGGAGTTAAAAATCATCATACTCTATTGTCTCTTATAGTCATTCAATTGCCCAAGTGAAACAACCCCTGCAAAACTTTAAGCTGACACCTCCAAAACTAATTGCAAAGCTGTAAGAACAAAGCAAAATTTAGCATGTGATTCTTAGTGTGAATATCACCAAATCACTGCTTTGCCACTTCTGCTACATAAACTAATTAGAAAACAAAATCATTGTTTGTGTCCTCCCAGACTAAATACTTACATACAGAGAGGGACCAGCAACAGCCATTTCCACAAACTATCTCCTGGTGCTATTCTAGCTTTGACCTTAACGGACTGCTGTTTTTACAGCCAAATCAAATCTTCACAGCTGTTTGTTCAACAGCATCTGAGCCAGAGCTGAAACCGACAAGTAATGTTAAACAGGACTCATTCTGAAACCGTTTGCCTCATCAACCTTCTTATCAGTGTATTGTAAGACTACAATGGCCCTCAAACAAGTCTGTGTGACTATTAATGCAATACTGGGACACATAGCAAATGTAATGTAATGCAACATAAGACAAGCAGCGAACAGTGGGTTTGGGATATGGACCACTATTAATCTTTAAAATCAAGTTGTCCACTATCAGTTTGAGAACCACTTCAACACAGAGAATGTTTAGCAAACATTGGCCCATTTTTCCTCCCATTTCTAATTAGCCACAATAAACCTCAATTAAATGATATCAAGGCAAGCAAATACGAACACTGAAACAAGTGATCCCTAGCATAACTTAACTTTCAAAAGCTGCATTTTTGTTTAGCGTGTTAAGTTGTCAGCACAGTGTATTTACTAAATAGAACCACAAATATAGAGAGCAAATGCTATTAAATAACACAGTGAGTTAAACACTTAAAGGCTACAAGAAAATGTTTTACTTACACAAAATTCTGAGTAGCTATTTTCAGACATAAATACAAACATATGTATATAAAAATGTATTAAAAAAAGGAAACTCTTATTGTTTATTTGCAATACAAAAATGAGAGCTTAAAGATCACTTTCCTTCTGCTTTCTTCTAAAAAACGTATTTTTTTTTAAAATTAACACTTGAAATCCCAAACCAAAATGCCTTTATAGAAGACCCAATTTCATATTATTTGATCTTCAATTAGCAATCTTCCGAACACGTTAGAACTCATTAAAGGCAAACAGAAACAGATCAAGCTACTGAGAAGTCACTGAACTAAAATGGTATCAAAAAAGGTGCATGAACCACCTGAGATCCACTGAAGACTTAACTTCTCTAGTCTGCCTCACTGAAATTCCCAGTATGTAATCAAAAATAAACATAAAAGGAGAAACACACACTGGTATTTTAAGAAAAGTATGAAAAGTGTTTAAGACTTCTCAATACTTTCTAGGCATTAAAAGTGCATCATGTAAAAAAGATCAAAAATGCATAACTTCCTATCTCTACTAGGCACTTTTTTTAATCCATCCCAAATACAACTTTTCCAGATGACAGACTTGCTCAAGATTGCTGTAGAAGCACTATATGGAAGCTATTAAAAAGAACAACCTTTGTGCTGTTCTGGTAAAGTATATAGAAGCACAAATCTACTTTTTCAACAAATTTAGCAGAAATATTGACCTATTCAGTAAAGTTGTGGAAAGACATTAGTTTGCTGCAGGGGGTCTCTAATATTATTTCAGCAAATTATTTGTTCATATTGTACAATGAATTAATTGGATTAGATATATGCCCTGAATACTCAATTAAAATAAACCATCAACGTTAATCTCTACATCCCTAGATCTCTTAAAGAGTAATGTTAGATCAGGTGCTGAAATTTGTGCAGATGGAACGTCTTACAGTGACCTCAGATTTTTATACATGTGCACAGAGCTTCCTCGTAGATACACAGGCCACAACTACTACTTGATGGGATTAATCAAAGTACCATGTAATAATGAAGAGACACAGTAAGTTTCATGCAAAGTGGGGATTAAGAGAAAAAGCCCCTAAAGTAATTCAAGCAAAAGATTAAAGTATAATAAAATATCATGTAAAAATATTTTAAAATCTAATTTTAGAACAAGCAATTCCAAAGTCAATGGCACTGTTGGCGACCTAAGAAATGGTAAAATGCATGAGCTTCCCAGACAAACAGTTCAAGAAAGAAATTTTAGACTGAGAAGGGATGCCATCCAGAGACACCAGGACAGGGGAGAGGTGGGCCCAGGCCAACCTCATGAAATTCAACAAGGCCAAGTGTAAGGTCCTGCACCTGGGTTGGTGCAATCCCAAGCACAAATACAGGCTGGGTGGTGAACGGCTGGAGAGCAGCCCTGACGAAAAGGACCTGGGGGTCTGGGTTGATGAAAAGTTCAACATGAGTTGGCAGTGTGTGCACACAGCCCAGACAGCAACCGTGTCCTGGGCTGCATCAAGAGAAGCGTGGCCAGCAGGGGAAAGGAGATGATTACCCCCCTCTACTCTGCTTTCGTCAGACCCCACCTGGAGTACTGTGTACAGTTCTGGAAGCCCCAACACAAGAAGGACGTTGAACTGTTGGAGTGAGTCTAGAGGATGGCCACGAAGATGATCAGAGGGCTGGAGCACTCTGCTGTGAGGACGGGCTACAAGAGTTGGGGCTTTTCAGCCTGGAGAAGTAGAGGTTTCGAGGCCTTGCAGTGGCCTTCCAGTATCTGAAGGGGGCCTACAGGAGGGCTGAGGAGGGACTATTTACAAGGTCTTGTAATGACAGGGTGAGGCGTAATGGGTTTAAACTGGAAAAGGGTAAATTTAAACCAGATGTCAGGAAGAAGTTCTTTACAGTGAGGATGATGAGACACTGGAATGGGTTGCCCAGGGAGGTTGTGGATGCTCCCTCCATGGAGGTGTTCAAGGCCAGGTTAGATAAGGCCTTGAGTGACCTGTTCTAGTGAGAGGTGTCCCTGTCTATGGCAAGGGGTGGAACTAGATGATCTTTGAGGTCCTTTCCAACCTAAACCATTCTATTCCATGATTCTAAATTCTGAAGGCTAACAGTGGTATCAGTTTTATTTTTGTGAAATGTCAAATTCATTTTCAACCGCAAGTTCTTCAACAATTACTATTTTTTTGAACTTTAAACAGTCCATGTCAAACAATTAAAACAATCGTAACATCATAACAACTGCTATTATATAAAGTATGGAATTTACAAAATTAATTTAGATACACATAATTTTTGAGATCAGAAGGAATCTTACTCCTTTTGTCTAGCCTGTCTCCTTGGTACTTGCTATAAGACTATGTACTTGACTATGTCCTCAAATAAAACCAGTTCCTGCAAGTGACTCCTGCATCTTCTCCTCTGTTTAACAGTGGGTCTTAAGAGTCACTATCTTTTTCTTCATGACTGGTAAATACTAAAAGCATTTATAATTTTAGTTCACAGGTAATTCTCAATATATAGCTGAATATAAAAACAGCCAGCAATTAGGTCTTATGCTGAGACAGAAAACAAAAGATGAAGTTACCTAATTTACTTTCTTGCTACACTGACTCCTGCTTCTTCTTCAGATGCTGCATTCTGCCTAGTTTAAGCATGCCAAGGATGCCAGGTCACTCTTTCACCAAGGGAACTGCACACCCCACCAAACTATTAATCCTGTGAATCCAGCAAGCAGCACAAGTCAGCATAGGACTTTGGTGTGTACATTTGACTCTACCAGCTCCTGCCTAGAAGGTCTCGTATTTGTAAGCAGTGAAAGGAGTTTACAGTAGACTCAAAGTCTTAGAAAATGACAGATTAACCAGAAACAGGAATACTGGCTAAACTGGAGTTTTTGGAGATTGTCTGCATGCAACAATTACCTGTGTTTCAGACCAAGAAACTCCCCATAGGGTAAAAATGTGCAGGTCTAACTGTACCAAACTCTACTGATCTTGATTTGCCACTTTGCCTTTTCCAAGCAATAAAATGATTTCACTACTAAGGTACACAAGACCTTAGGATGCTGCAGTTAGCATTCCCTCATCCACACAACTGTTTTTTTTTCACTGTTTCTTTAGTCTTTCTAGTAAGCGAGACTGTGATACTCCATGGCCAATCTGCCTGACTGTTAGAATTGCTTCTCAGCTCCACACAATGCTCATTTACATAAAACAAAAAAAAATGGCTACACTCATTACCATTACCATGTTATATCGCAAAATGAGTTTCCTCCTCTTTTCCCCTGTACATTTACCTTTCCAATAACAGTTTAAAAACAAATAAACTGTTTTATGTTGATACTTCAACCTTCACAAGCTACTATTTCTTTTTCCATTATTATTTTTCAACTTATCCAGCTATAACACTGTTTGTGATTATGCTCTTAAACTCCACCTGCAGGCTCTTATTTAAGGTGTTACATATGAATGTTTTTTGGTTTTCCCTCACCTCATAGCTTCCTGACCACTGCTAAGGAAAGCAAACTATTTTTGAAAAATAAATAAATAACATTTTTTAAAGTAATGCTTAGTTTCTTATTTTCTCTTCATTGCACATTTGAAAACTATTTGAGGCATATATTTTAAAGTAATATTTAACAGAATTTAGACTTGAGTCAAATAGCCCACAAGCATCATCTTGCCAGTACTTTTGTAATTATTTAATCCTTTATAAAAACATTTCATTGTGTTTGCTGATAGTCTCAATCATACGCTCCACGTGTTCAATTCTTCAGTAAAGTCTCATTTTGCAAACTTTTAGAAGTATTTCACTTTTTTTCAGAAGTATTTAATTTTTTTCAAATCAGTTTTTATAAGGAGGTATCGGAAGAGCTGGAAGCAAGTAACAAAAGGAGAAAAGTGCTCCCCTGTGACAGGTGGGAGGGGTTCAGTAGGAGTATGTGGCACCTTGGCTCCACACCTTCCTCTTCCGCAGAGCTGCCTGCTTCACTGCCACCAGAGCAAGCACTGGCCCCAGCAGCACAGGATAAAGAATGGGACACACATGGAGCCTGCATTCTCAGGCTACAGCACACTGAAGCACACTTGGCCACATAAATGCCACCTGAAGCCCAGATTCAGCACCACAGCAGCACAGCCCTTACCACAGTTTAGCCATCTCAACTCTGCTGAGAAAAAGGGAAGGAAGGGGCGGGAGCATTCAACTATGCCATCTTCTTACTTGATAGGTGACATGGCAGAACCGCAAACCGTTAATCTTAGGAATATCTCCATGTCAGAATGTTTAAATTTATAGCAGTGCAGGTCTTCATAGACTCCCCCAAAATTTAGTGATACAGTCTCTATCATGACCAATTCCATTATTCGCTATGAAAAGATCCTGGATTTTGGACAAAATATATGGGAATAACTCTCCTCCCTTCTGAAAAGCTAAAAAACGTTACACTGATTAACCTCACTATTTTTTAATACAAAATCAAATCTGTAACCAGACCTGGAAATTTATGATTTCCCAGCATTCACTATGCATTTTAAACATCATGTAATGGTGGGTATGTAACAGTCTGCAAAAGGTAAGTAGTTCATCTTTCTTCCCTGAGGCAGGATTAAGTATGTGTAGAGGTTTTTAAGAACAGGTTAGACAATCCTTCAATTAAGATTTCATACACTTTCTAGCTACCCTGCTCCAGTGCTCAAGTACACTTAACATTTTCCCTAAAACCTGATGTAGTCCTTTGTTTTCCAAATTCAGATTATTAATTCTTGTAATAAAGATAGTAAAAGCAACTTATTTCCCTATCTATAGTATCTTCTTATTCCTTAAGTTTATTATTATGTACGCTATTCCTCCTTTAACTACTCTCTTTTCTAGAATAAGACAGATCTTTAAAGAATTAGGTTGTTTCTTAAATGTCTTACTCTCATTCTGTTTCCCTAGACCTTCCAGGCTATTAATCTGTGTTTCCAGGTGCTAGAACTTCTTTACTACTATTAAACCAATATACTTTAGTATATCAATTACTTTGAACTGCTTCAATTTCACCTCCTAGTCTAATATTCCGCTTTCATTTTCCTCCCGCTTATACAGGCTTTCATTCCCTGAACTCTGCTATCTGTAATGTACTTGACCACTCTTATCTCTTCCAGGCAAGTTTTGAGTGACTACGTATTTCTGGTTGTTTCTCTGCACGTTAAGGCAGTTTTCAGTTGCTTCTGAGCTACTAGAATTCTCTAAAAGATCAATTCAGTAAATCAAGCCCTACTTCATGGAAATTCCTGCCATTTGAAAGCTAACCATTCCCCATTACGTTGTAACCTACTGCTGAAGAATTTGCTTTGTATCACTTTTCCTCAGTTTGTTTGCTGATGGATTTGTATTAGCTTGAGTAATTTTTAATAAAAAAACGTGAAATCCCTATCAATTACATCTTAATGGCAGAACCTGGTTACCTTTTTTTACTTTTTTTAAGAGTACTGAATGGGTAAAGGGCAAGTACGGTTCAAGTTGTAGATCACAGAATCAAAGCCACTAACCTTAACATCAATGATAATGATGATAAGTCTACAATGAAAGTCCCCAAGTCTTTTTTTACTAATACTAACTAGTATCTTTTGATAGACAGAGACAAGTAATGATCACGTAAGTAGACTGAACCATCTTCGCTCATTCAAATATATGTGTCCTTGAACACAAAAAGGCAATGCCAGTCCACAATAGCAGTCAATGACAATCCAGTTATCTGGACAGTACATGCTGGGATAATTTTAATACAGTTCAAAACCAAGTTGTCTTGATATTCAGTATGACTACACATAGAGCGCTCAATATGAACGCACATAATGTCAACATCCCGAGTGCTTTCATGAGCATAGTGAATTCTTAAGAGTAATCAGTCTGAAAAAAAAACAGCTACAGATCTGAAGATGGTTTTTGATGTTAGTTCTACAGGAAAAAATACAGCCTAGGCTTGATATACAATGTAGATAAAGTTAAGTTTCATATATTCATTAATGCCAACTGCAATAAAGTATGACCTTGTTTGCTTTTGTTAACAAAACGAAAAATATTCTATGACCTATGGTTTCACGTATTATGCATTACAAATATACTTACATCTTTTGCCATGTTACCCAAGACTAAAAATCAGTCCTCTTAAAATCTTGACGGATGCAGGGCACAGAGACAATGATGCTATTTTCTAGAAAGCAAGAAAAGAGAATATCAGCTGTAACAATCAAAGGAGGGAAAATTCTTACAACTGAAATTACTGAGTACCAACAAATACAATTTAGTGTTTTAAACATCGTTTTGAAAAAAGTTCGCTAGCATCACCCATTCATGCCTTAAGCCCCCACCTCAACGCTCCCATGTGGGAAACACTCCCTTTTCCGACAAGGGGGCGAGTCCTCCTCTGGCAGGAGCGCCCTTCCCCCAATACGTACCCGATCCCGGCGGGGCAGCAGGCAGCCCTAGCTGGGCCAGTCCCTGTCCAGCTGCGCCCCTTGCAACACCAGAGAGCTGGGAGCGGGCAGAAACGGCGAGGGAAAAGATCACTCCCTTGGCCTTCTCCTCCCCACCCCCATTTCCAGTAGCAGGCAAAAGTAGGCCCCAGGGGCCAGCTCCCCCCAAGGCCTTGCAACCCCCGTCTTCTCCTCCACGTCCTCACAGGCGGACGGGCCGCGCTGCACCAAGAGGCAGAGATTNCCGGGGCTCTCCGCACCTGAGCGGCCGAAGGCAGAGAGAGCCGGCTCCATCCCCCGCCGCCGCCCCCAGACAGCGACCTGGAGCGCGGAGCGGCAGCACCCGCCGCCGCCGCGCTGCTGCGGAGGCGCCCAACTGCACATGTGCGGCGGCGGCGCGCGCGGGCCTGGCGAGCCCGGCGGGAGGGGGCAGGGGAGGAGGGAGCCGGGCGCAGGGGGGAGGCGGCGGGAGACCAACGGCCTCAACAGCAGTTCTGGAGGGGTGGGGGCCGTCAGGGACCGCCCCCATCTCCGCTGCTTCGGGGAAGGGAGTGCGGGTGGGAAAGGGTCTCCCTTGGCGGGCTGTCACTTCCCAGCCCGCCTCTGCCCTCACCAGTCGCCAGCTTGGCGGGCTCCCGGCCAGCCGCCCCCCCCGCTGGCCTGCCCGTCTCGCCCGCTCGCGGTTTCGCACACCTGCCCACCGGCGCTGCCTCGGCCCGCATCCTAACCGCCAAGGGGCTGCCCGTGGTGTGGTGGGGTATGAGGGGGTCGGCGGGGGTCGGGCAGGCACGATCGCAGTGCAGTCCCTCTCCGAGCCCCGTGCTCAACCCCGCCGCTCTGTCCTCGCTTGTTTTATTTTTTATTTCACCCCTCCTCCCCCGTTGGCAGGGAAAAAAAAATTGAAACTTACACTTTTGTGCGTCCCACCGGCGTGACGCTGCGCGCTGACGTCACGGGGGTGTAGCGTGCCTTGCACGGGCACACGCGGAGCGCCTAAGCCAACCGCCCGCCGCTCCACGGGCGGGGAGGAGCATGCGCGGCATTTTCGCGCCTTCCGACTCCCCGCCCTGCGGCGCGGGCGGCAAGCGCGCGGGAAGCATCGGCGCGAGATTGCTCTTCGGACCCGGCCGCCACCGGAGCACGTGGCCGTCGGGGCGCGCGGGCGGTGGGGTACGAGCTGTTCGGCGCTGTGCGGCCCTATGCGCCGTGGCACCGGCCTCATCCGTGTCCCTGTCGCTGCGGTGCAGGACCCGCGCCTCGGCCCCCGCCGCCGCGGGAAAATGAGAGGAAGGCCGCGCCGGGCCGCTTCGTTTGGTCTCTGCCGACTAGCCGAGGAGAGAGCTCAGGCCGGCCCTGCTGCTGAGCGGGTTTGGGGAGGAGAGGGCGGACGATGCGGGTGCTGGCGCTAGCAGCCGGTGGGGCAGGGCGCTGCGGTTAATTGCCACAACATCCTACAGGTGCCTGCTCATCACGTTTAGTTCGGCCCTTACTTGAGTGTACTTCACGCTCACTTTTGCTAAAATTAGGAGCTCATAGTAATCCATCTCTTTTGTCTTTTTGGTTTCTATAGCGCAACAAGTTAGGCCAGACCTACACCAAAGAATTGGTGCTGGACCTTTCAGACACCTCCAGACTGAAACATCTGTATGTCCCATGTGCCAGCTGAAACAGTGCATGCCGTCTAGGGCTGCGCGATGTAATTAGACGAGAATGATGTAAGTGTTGGCAAAAAGCTTCATGCATAGTGGGGGGCTATAAAGGCATAGCTGCAATGGTGAAAACTACAGCAAAGTTTAAAAAAAAAAAAAAAAAGCTGTGTCTACAGGAATGGATAGAAAGATGTTTGAGGGAAGATAAGCCACATGCATGTCTGCGTGTGATGATACCAAACGTATGGGGTACAAGGCTGTTGATAACACCATGATCCAGGTGGGAGCAGGAAGTTCTTTTCTCCAAAATGATGCTGGTTCCTCATCATGATGGGAATAGATGACAACCAGCAGAGCACCTATATAGAGACAGCATCACAATCTAGCACAGATGGCAAAGAAGATGCATCTCATCAGTTGATGAGATTTATATTTAGCTACTTTTAGACCTTATTTTTTTTTCAAGATGTTAAGGAGTTGGGGTTTATAATAATGATGAAACACTAGCTACTGTGCTTTTCTTGAGAAATATCAATATTTTAAGTTTTTCATTCCTGGCTACTCCCCTGCTTGCTGCTCTGGGGTTCTGTGGCTGTTCACACATTAGCCTGCTCTGATAATGGCTGTTACTACTCCACTCTTTCATTTTTCTTTAGTAAGCTTCATGGCATAAATACAATATAATTTTTTTTTTTAAATGATGAGAATACAACTGTTGATACCTTTTCAGAAAGAGGCAAGAACTGTTACACACTAATAACATAAAGCACCTCAAGCCAGCTGCAGAAAGCTTCCAAAAAACATCTCCAGTTGATGGTACTAATCATCATGCTTTCCAGGTCACACATACTCTATGTGGATTTAAACTGTCTATGCATCGTAAGTCCCTGACCACGCATACACACACCTTTTTATGTTAAATCTTGTAGAAAAGATTGTTCCACTATCCCAAGTACCATGAGCTCTTGCAGTCTTCAGGGATGCACCCACAGCAGCATATGTCTGTCCTGGGGTGAAGAAAGGACTATAAAAAAAGTGAACATGCTTCTAAAAAGGTAGAATTATATGACTGCTGAGATACAAAGTATTTCCTCTCTTGTTTTTAAGTTTACCAAAAGAGACTAGGGCTATTTTGAAAAAATATCAAGTCAAATAGAAACCCATCTGCTGTAGTACAAAGTAAAATTTTCACAGAAGTTACAAATAAAGAAATAGAAAATAATTCATTACCAGCTGTGATTTGTAGGGCCTAGGATACTCTTACTGGTTTTTAGAATGGAGGAGCAGTGGCAAAAGGACAGAGTACGAACCTCATGCTGTTACTTGCTTTTGTAAACTATGCAGCTTCTCTGAAAACGTTGGAATGGATACTTTCTTGAATCTAGACAGTGATAGTGACTGAAGCCCACCTTTTTTAGTTACTCAATTTTTTCTATTTGCACTTGTCATGTAACGTAACCTGCTGATGCTTCCTTGTAAGCCTGTTTTTGCCCCAAGCTTCTTGAGAGACAACTGAACAAGCACAAACGAGAGGATGTCCTGGTATGCCAACATTTATTCTGACACATTACTAACTGCCTAATCATACCCACTCTCAGGTGTTTGTTTTTCTTTTAGCAGAGGGTTGTTCGCAATCAATTTGAAATATTTTTAATAATGGAAAAACATTTGGGATTTAATCTCTGACCTTGCCTTTCTGAGGCTTTTTAGAGCTTTAGAACTTCATGTTTGTAGTGGTGAAAGGCTATTCCAGTTCATAACTCTTCTGTGGGCTGCCTCCCCAAGTGCGCTTGTAAAGAACAGGTCATAACTTCAAATGGCATCAGTGTGGCAGAACTGTGCAACAGTTCAGGAAGTCAACTAGCCTATAGACAGAAACCTATGAAAGATGTCAAAGAACCTACGTGCTTTGGAACCGGAAGCCATACCATCTTAAGAGAACTACCTGTGCAAGATCCTGGCTTAAATAAAAAGACCTAATACCAGTTGACAAGCTTGTCAGCATCTGGCATCACTGGGAGGTAGCATCTCCCAATTCTCAAATTTCTGCTCTATTTTAGAAATGAAAAATACAACTTGTTTCATAACACGCATAGTGTTGCCATTTCCTGGTCTAGATTTTGTCTCTCAAGGCAGGATCAGTTGTCTTTGGTCACACCATTGTCCAGTTTGTTTTTTGTCTCCAGCAGTCACATTTTTTTGGTCTCCTCTGTCCTTACTGTCAGTAAGCTTCTCCCACCCAGCAGCGGCAATCACTCAACAGTGGTAGTGGGGGAACCAAAGCAGTTTGTGCACCTCCTGGGCTTCTAAAGGAATCTGTTAGAGGTGTTGCCTTCTGCCTTTTGTCTCCTTTAAGGTAAGATGGACCACACGTGTCACAGCCCTTAGGAAATCTTGCTGCTCTTTTCATTTCACTAGTTTTGATGGCTTTCTTGTCATCTTAACAGTATTGCCCGTGCTGCTCCTTATCAGATAGCGCTGTTTCCCACAAAGATGTTAAGGCTGTTAGCGTGGCTTGCCTCCTGTCATGCAGGGGTCCAGTTTCTTCCACCTTTGGCACTGCACATGTGCTGGAGCACTGCCAGGATTGCTTGCAGAGCAGAACTACAGATTCCTTCCCTAGGAAAACCCCAGGAGTGCTTTTGTGGTTAGATTGTTCCTGGGTCTACTCCAACAGGCAGCAAGACCACGCTAGGTTTCTCACACCCTGCATCAAGCATCATCATACGCCACTATTCTGTCATGCTAGGCACCCCCACACGCCTCTCTGCCTACAAAGCAGTTTTTCCTAAAACAAGTAAACTGCAAGGTACTATGAGGCTGCTTTCTCCATCTTTCTGAGTATTATAACAAATATGAATTCTTAGAGCTTTTAAAAAGCTATGTACCCTAAGACTAGAACATCATCGTGACATTCCTTGAGTTGTCTTATACCCATATCAGTCACAATCGCAAAATCCTAGCTCACAGCTCCCACTAGAGATCTTCCTACTGAGAAACTGAAGCAGCCTGCTCTATATAGGATGAGCCATGAGTAGGGTGATTGTGGGTCCATATATGCTAATCTGAGCCTAAGAACAGGGTAATGACTAAGTACAAGCACAGCCCACACCACCAGCTTTTAAAGTGTTTTGGTTCCTTCACCCTTAGAGGGAACAATGAGCAAAGGCAGTAATTAAGGCGTAATATGAAAGAACTCACATTTTCAAAGAGAAAGCCACACAAAACAAGCAACCAGTTACACCCACCTCCCCACCTACAAAACAAACCAAGAAAAAACAACCAACCCCAAACAGGTATGCTGAATCAGTTTCTACTCGAGAACAGAGAAGATCCTCCCTTCCCACTCCCTTAAGCTCAGCCTCACCACAGAAACATCCTCACATCAAGAATTTGCTGGCCTGTATCAGCTTTTCTGTATTTAAGTGGTGCTGATCCTTACATAAATGAATGAGAGAGACTCATTCCAACAAGCTGACCCAAAAAATATCCAAAGCCAACCAACCAACCAAAAAAACCCCAAACCCCAAAATACAGAAAAGGGTACTTGTTCTTCAACAATTAACAAATCAGTAGATTTTCCTTTCAGGGCTTCCAGATCTCTGCTTTCGTTTTATCTAATTGCCACAGAAAGAGAATATTCCAGAGTACAAGCATGAGGTTCTTGAAAAACTACAATTATATCTAAATGGGCCAATTGTAACATATTCTCCCCATTTTCCATAGAGACATGACTGATCATTCAGGAATAACATCTGGTATTTCTATTCTAAGATCGTATCATAAGACTACTCTTATTTGACATGGAATTATGCAAGAAGCCATTATCTGCATTTTAAGAAACATTTATAGTATCTCAATACACATCCAGATTTCTGAGACGGTTTCAAACATTTGATTGTAAACAAACTTATCATACGTCCAGTAAGATTAGTAATTTGAATTTACATCTAATATCCAATCAGGCAATCCAAGTCTGTGTCAACAACAAGGCACAGAACATTGATACTTGGGTAAGGCTCCTATTTCTCTTTCCCCAGTTCTCCTAAAACCTAGCCAAGTCTTGACTGACTCAAAATTTATTTGGGAAAGAAGTGACAGAGATGAGGCAAGAAGTAAGGTATCTAGATACTTGCTTTCCTTCTTGGACATGGTACCAAAACCACTCTTCAACCAATTCCTTTAAAAGGTAATAAGGAAAATATTTTCTATCTTTTAAGGGACATAAGCCATCAGTATTTCCTACTTTCCCAGATGGAATTTTCCAGAGAAGTACAACTAACCACAGCAATGCAATTAGACAAAAGGTTTACTCATCACAGCTGTAATACTTTGTATACCAGTTTCAAGGGCTATCTAAGAGACCATAATGGAAACCACACAAAGGTGTCTACCATGGTCTGCCATAGATACACTTTTTTTTCCCCCAAAAAAACTACTGTAAACTACATGTGAAATAATTGTCTTTCCAAACTAAATGAGGCTTTCAAGAGAGAAGTTTGTACTTCAAGCAGAAACTATGAGCTAGGTCAGTGGACAAAGTAAGATTTCTCTCCACAGTACAGCTATGAAGCAAATTAACAAAGTACTTCAAGTGAGGCACCTGAATGGAGTAAAATGTCTTAGCAAGTAGATTGCTAAATAGTACCATAAAACTTTTTAATTCTATATTTTGAATACAGAATAGTCAAATACACCAACAAATGAGTTTCAAGTTTATTCTCTGTAGTAGATTCATTTAATAAAAAATGTATTTTATTTATAGCACAGCTTTTTTCCTCTGTATTTGTCACTGTTCCTCAACAACTTTTGAAAGCATTCAAGAAGAGGTGGAGTTGCCATACATTCCTGCAACCTTTATGAAGCATCAGTGCCTGGAGAGAAAACCCCAAATCCAGTAAGCAAGAACTCAAGTACAATAAACTCTATCCTGTCCTAAAAGTGCATACACACTCTATACTACTCCAAGCTGTATTTTGACAAGCCCAGCAGATGTCAGAGAAAACACAGGAGGAAACTGAGGCTACTATGGTAAACAAAAGGACACAAATCCAATCAAACCTTTATTTTACTAATTGAAGGACAGCTTTCATTTTAACTGGCAATTTAAACCTATGTAATGTGCATTTTTCTAACCATTTTGTGGGTATCAAAGCTATTTCAGATGAGGGTATAATATCGACCTAAAGTGTTAATAGATCTTTAATAGCATTGTTTTTAGCAGGTAAACTTCAAAATGGTATTTAACTTGTTTGTCAGTTTGAGTAAGCTTTCTCTATGACACTTAAAGAATGGGCTTTTACAAGGCTTATCCTGCTGCATATATTATTTTAAAGAACACCACACTTAATTTAAGGTCGCATTCAAAACACTGTATTTTTTTTTTAAATTTCATGATATTTTAAAAAGACTAACAATGTAAGTGCAACATGTGAAATTGTGGAGTTCCAAATAACCATCCAGTCTGTCACTTCTAGTTTTGTGCAAATCAATTTACTTAAAATAATTTCAAATCTAACATATTCTCAAATAGCAACCAACTTCCAAAGTTACAGAAGTGATGTTTTTCACATCTGCTTGAAATTAGACTTTGCAGCTTAACAAAATTTATTTTAAACAAATAAAAAAAACAACCTGTAAACAATTATCTGTATCAACAGTTAGCAACAAGAATGGGTGACAACTGTCAGTCTTCAAATATAACTTAAGTTATGCCCTTTCTCACTGTCAACTTTTAGTCAAATATGTAAATAAATACAAAGGACTAACACAAAATTTATCACTATAAGAAAATACGTTATATGCTGCAATTTGGGATACATTATATACAATATTGGCTGTATCATTTGGAGTATGTATCTAACTGCTTAAACCAGTTTGATGCTGAACAGTTAAACCTTTGTGTGGAGAACTACACTGTTACTCACTGTTGGAAAGGTGTTTTGTGATTTATTTTATACTAGTATATTAAACACCTAAATGCGAAAATGACTCAAGTCATTTAGTGAAAGAAGATACCATAGGCACCATAATATATATATTTTCTTCTCTTTAAACAAGATCTGGTGATATACCAGCATTAACAAAATAGGATGAAAATTAAAAGGCACATTTAGGCAAAGAAATAATCACAGATCGCTTAATGCTGTATTTTAAAAAAAAAGAAAAATTACGCTCTGAATTGATTAGATCAGGAACAAATATTCTGGCACATTCTAATCTGTCAGTAAATTTTGTAAAAGGTGTGCAATTCAAACAATATAATTTTTTTTTAATGTTGAATTTTGTTTTTGTTTTAAGGTCAGTATAAGGCTTATAACCAAGTGCACGTTAAGAGGACTGACTACTCAAAACCTCTTGTTTTCTGAATGCATAGAAATACAATATGCAACGAAGATACTCCTTGCAAGACGATGTATTCTTGTATACATGCAAATCTTAATCAAGTACTTGAGCGTCTTTCAGGTCTGGGAACACATTTCATAATCGCAGCTCTCCACAGGGCAGGGGCAAGTAGAAGGCTTAGAGTAGTCACACTCAGAATAAGAAGATAGACCTGAAATTTGAAAGTAAAAGCCATTACTTCTCTTAGTTACACAGTATACTCAAATGTGACTAAAAGTTTGAGAAAATCAAGACACTTCTAGACAGTATTTTGACTTCACCCATGCTACAAAGTAACAGTGCACATTGCTACAAAATAAAACAAGTGTACATGCTAATTATCTAATTATCTGTTTACCTAGTTGGAAGACACAATTACAAAGACAACATTATGAGCTTACAGAAAACTGACTATTTACATATATTTTTAAGAGGTCAGTTTTGAAAGCTCATTGTGTACTAAAGGTCAAAGACCAAGTACCACTTCATTAAAAAAACTCAAACTAAACCAAACCACTCCAAAACTGTTCTGTCTTAATAATGCAACAGCAACGTTCATTGTTCTTTTTATACACTGATAAAAAGCAAACAAAAATCCCTCTAAGATATATTGCATATCTTCTGAGAAAAAGATCTTAACTACATGGTCTGAATGAGTCTTACAAAATGGCAGCAAGAAGTAGTTTTGAGGTCTCAAACAGAAGCATGGCTTTTCAGAGCTATACAAATCTATACAGTAGGCAGTGATGTGAGAACTCTAAAAAAAAAAAAAAAAAAAAAAGCCTAAAGGCCTCCAAGCACAGTGGATGGGCCTCTAAACTGGTTCTGTGATCATGGGTATATTACAACTCTGTACAAATATACGGTATTTGTAACTCCTAATTGTATGCAGGAGTGGACATGAAAATGAATCACCTTTACCTACAGAAGGGAACAGCATTGTCTAAGCTTTTCACACATGCTTTATTTGGAATTGGTTCCAGCATTATCCAGCCCACCTGCTCAAACAATGAAGAGATTGGAGTGCCAGCAAAGTATTTTTATGAGCAGAGTTAAAGAGGAGAAAGTAGCTACCACTAGAAAGTGAGGTCAGTTGTTCTATCTCTATATTCATAATTTACTTAATTTCACAAAACGGACTTCATCTTGGGAAAAAAAAAATGTTCTCACAGCCTCAATATAAGACTGGTTTTAAGTTTCTTTCCTAAGGGATTTCTTTTTTCGTGACTACTGAAAAAAGCTGGTTGTTTCTTCTGCAGAGGACTTAAAATGAACAAGCTTTGCAGACAAAGATTACAACTTTGCTTGCTTGTTTAAATGTTAAAGCAATTTCCAGTTCACCATATCTACTCTCTAGTTCTTATTTACTGGTACTTCCTTATTCAAATCCTATACTTTGAGCTACCTTTCTGTAGATCCACTGAGCTTTTTAAAAGCAAAGGCTTCTCTGTGACTTGGGTGCTATCTACAACTCACTGCTCATTTAATAAAGAAGTTGTTAAGAGAGAGCACTTACGGTTAAGCATTTCTACTAAGCTATTGGAAAGTAAAACCTGCTATTTAAAATATCGAAGTACAGTAAGAAGCAAGTTAGTGGAACGAAAAATCCTGCCAGGGACATGCATGTCTTCATCTGCATGGGTGGATTCTACTTGATAAGAGATGCCACAAAACTGGAGCATACTGGTAAATTCAATAAACAGTAACGTGATATCCCAGGAACAAGTTCTTTACTGTGAGGGTAGTGTAACACTGAAACAGGTTGCCCAGGGAGGTGTTTGGGTCCCCATCCCTCAAGATATTCATGGTGAGGCTCAACAGGGCTCTGGGCAACTTGATCTAGTTGAGGATGCCCCTGGTGACTGCAGAGAGGGTTGGTCTAAATGCTGTTTGGAGGTCTCTTCCAAGCCAGGCCATGATTCTAAGTTATTCAGGTGCAAAACCCAAAGTTAATAACTACAGAACATCTTACCTCCCGAGATATGATCCCTGCTCTGCGTGCTCTGCTTCCCAGAACAAAGGAGAATTCACTGACTTGTGCCAGTCCTGCTGAGACAATCCACTTGATATACTGGCTGGTCTTTGGAAGAATCAGGGAGAGGACAAACACTGCCAAGACAAACTTTAAAAACGTTTTTGGGGGTTGTTGTGGGTTTGTTTCAAGATACACAGCATTAATACAAATTCTGGACATAAACTAGTGGAGTTGTAAATGTGTCTTCTCTATTGATTTCAGAAGAGACAAATGTACATTGCCCAATAAAACACAGTATCTTGTTTACTATAATGACCACTCGATAACTTTGTCACAAAGCCCAAGCTAGATAAATAGATGTTTCTCCATGTATAACTTACTTTTAACATCAAATACAATCCTCTTCTTAATACTCTAAGGATGCTCTGTCAAAACTGTATTCTAATCAGTAAGATTTCTCCAAATGCAGATTTACAGTAAAGATGTAATATTCTGTATATTATATGTTCGGTTCATGCACAGAATTTTCAGTAGGACATACAGCATAATTAGACTATTAAAAGGTAAATAAAAAGAAAATACCTTCATTATGACCACAGACAATGTAAGGAATAGTAAGACTGTCAGTTCATATATCACAAATGTGGGGAAAACATGAAGTCCTAGGAAGAAAGAAAACAACATTTAAAAGTTTAAGACCAATATCTTACTATGACAATTTTCTGAGATAATAATAGATTTAACTAGAAGACTGTATTCTCAAAACCAGCAAACAAAAAGCCCTGACATTCCCACTAACACTACCTACTTGATCACTAAAGCACATCCTGCATTATCCTACCATTCTTTGGAGGGGTTTAGTACAAACAATATTCCCACTTGTGTCAAATAGTATATGGCTGATGCATGAGCACTTCCATATGTAAAGTCTTCTCTCTTCCAATCCAGTCAAGAATCCAAAATCTGAACTGAAACACACTGCTAATGAAAGCTATAAAAATACTGCAGGAAAACAATTCAACTGATCTGCACAGTGACTGTAACTGACACCACAACTATCACTGTAGAAGGAACATGATATTCAGTATTTGCATAGACTTTAGCTACAATAGAAAACACAACTGTTTTGATCCCATGATCCTCACTTGCCAATAATTAAAGTCACTTGAGCTGGAAAAGTCACTTAGACTGGAATCAGGTAAAGTCATAAATACCTGAGCATGGTCTAACAATTAAGGAATGATATAAAATCTCATAGCAATGATGTTGTTAGTGGTTTAGGTTTGTGGTTTATTGTTTGTGGCTGGTTGGTTGGTTGTTTTGGGGGGGGGGGGGCTTGGAGGGGGTCGTGGTGAAAGAGAACTCTGTCCCTTTTTGAGCGATTTTTGTGGTAATTTTAATTCATTAATTATATGAAGCGAGATAAAAAGAACCACAAAGAGCACCAAAATATAAAACTAAATCCTGCTAATATTAAATATAAAAAAAAAAAAAAAGTATTGGTTGGAGAAATCCTGCAGTCACTAAGAAATAATCTTACAGCTAAGTCCATTTTTTACTCATAGGGTACAAGCAACTTGTAGAGGCAAACATAACTGTCTATCTTTGGAAGCTCAAAAATAGTGGTGGTGTTCTTGATAAATCCATAATAGCTGGCAGTTCTCCAACCCAATTACGTCTGGTGAAGGCCAAGAGTTTAGTTTACTAAAGCATAAAACTTATATATTGATGCTGCAACTTCTAACTTGCATTAGCAAGATGAGTTTTCAGAATTTTCCCCTGCCCTGCTGTGCTGCAGAGCCAGAAGAACTGTAGAGAACTAAGGGTTATCTTCTCTTTGCGAGTACACGAAAGAAGTCACTTACAGTTACTTCACAATGTTTTGTCAATAAGCACATTCCATTGTGGATGAAAATGTGCTTCAAGTATATCAGAGATTTCTATACAAGCATGACGCAGTCAGTGCATACACACCCTTCTTTCTTTCTTCATCTGCTTCTAACTACTGAAGCACAAATGCAGAAGACTGTTAGAACAGGAGGAGAGCTGGCAGAATAAAAGACAAACACCACACACAAATTCCAAATGTATGCACGCATGCATGTGGAGGGGCAAGCGGCTTCTCTTTTTGTACTGTGTATCATGCATATTGCTGATTTACCTTTAGGCCAGTCCCAGAAATATGAAAAGCAACTAAAATACAGCCTGTAACAACGTTCTGTTTGATAAGAAAGAAGGCCAGCTCTGTAACATCTGGAATTGAAGATTTCAGAGGGAGGTTACAAATATATTGTAATGCTCTCATCACTACTGGTGGAACTACGTTTTCAGTTCCAGAGCAGACAGCAGTCTGAAGTCCATTTGAACTGCTGCCTGACATGGAGATTATTACCATATTCCAAAGAGCTGAGACACAAACCACTGCAGATTTTGATAGCTATGCCATGGAGGTAAGTCTCTGCAAGGTGCAACAAGCCTAAGCCTGTATATGCTGCTCTGAGCAAACAAATAAACATCCCAGCACACAGACATGTTTTGGGGGCAATAAATTCCATCGTGGTGAATTCCATGGTCATTACAGACCTTTGCCCCCGACCAAGATGAAAACTTAGGATAAGACCAGGACTGCACTGCAAGGACATGAAGCCTTCCTGACAACATGAACGTTATCAGAAAGGTCAAATTCATAGACATAAAGTAGATTAACATAAGCATTTCTTTCAATGGCTTTAATCAGACTTTGTGACTAAGCTCAAGAGTCATTATGGGCTCGTTCTTGAAAATGGAAAAAAAACATTTCAATCAAATAATCCAAGAATTTCAACACTGTCATCTGGTAGCATGTGGCATGTTGGCCTGTCACCAATAGCTAGGATAGCACTTAAGTACATTTTTACAGAGCTGAGCATAATCTACTGGACTTCAATTCTAAGCGGTGTTCTGGAATCTGGAACAGTCAGAATGGAGACCTTGGAGTGAAGGCGACTTTGCATCAATGTCAAGCCAAAAAGCACAGTTCACTTGTGTAGGATGGCATATGTTCTTCTGCGGCCGATGACAGGCAAGATTTTGCATTCTCTTCTTATGAATTACTTTTCTCTTAATAAGTAAACACTACCTATCTACCTCTTGATGAGACAGATCCCGCTAATCTGCTGGATGGCTGCTAAGCAGCACATGAAGATTCAAACATCATGACCACATCCTAGAAAATCCAGCACCAAAAAAAGGAATCATAGAGATCCTTGACAGCAAACAAGATTACAGAAGCCAGAATTCTGTTGATCAAACTGGAGCCAGTAGGATTATTTCTGATACATCCTCAAGACAGGACACCACTCAGAAAAACTCCTTTAGCAATGCACTGGGATGCTTTATCTACTAAATCTTAATGAACCTAAGATCATAGCTTGCAAATGCACCAAATATTTGAAACCTGTTCAGATCACTATGTAGCAGAGGGGGAATCAACAATTCATCTCTTTCTGCAAAGGGGAAAGTCTTTGATTCTAATGCCAGTTCCAAGAGGTTCAAACCTCCAAGTTTCATTGTGTTCCATGAAAGACAATAGAGCAGTAGAGATGAACAAATAAGGAGAAAGCAATATATGTCATCTATTGAATTCCAGTTCGGATCTTCCTTTATTTTTTTTCAAATTGAAGAGGAATTTTAAGGGGCTAATCAGAGAAACAATATATGTGTGTTCATTCTGGACAGTGGTAGTGCTGACGGTGTCAGCATCACCCACCTTCTGAAGAAAAAAAGCACACTACTAAAGAGTTCTGAGCACCTTCAATTCAAGATCTGCCATTGACCACAGAGGCAAACATGGAGGCTGTCAAGTGAGTACACCTGTACTGCATATTGAAGATGCACAACCTTACCAGTCAGTGGAACCATATGCCTCCTTACCAGTGGCAGATGGGGTCCTAATGCCCAATTTCAAATCTCATATACATTTTAGTCTGGGATAAAAATGGAATATTGGAGCTGTACTGGGTTTGACTGAGATGGAGTTCTCTCCATGGCATCTTTCATAGTGTTGTGTTATGCAATGGTAGCTGGAAGGGTGTTGATAACACACCAGTGTTTTGGCTACTGCTAAGCAGTGCTCATGCAGCACCGAGGCTGTACTTTTCCAACATTCCCCTCCCCGACAACAGTAGGCTGAGGGGTGGGCGAGATCTTAGGAGGGGACATGGCCAGGCCAGCTGACCGAAACTGACCAAAGGGGTATTCCATACCATATGACATCAGCTCAGATATAAAAGCTAAAGGAAAGAAGGAAGTGGGGGGCATTCATTAATTGCACTTGACCTCTGGAGCAACCTCTATGTGTACTGAAGCCCTGGGCATCTGACCCCCAGCCAGGGCCAAACCACCAAAGCAGTTTTTAAAAAAGTCAGTCTTTGCAAAGACGCCTTCCATCTTTCTAAAAAGCAATTAATATAAAATCAAATGACACACAAGCGGTAAGAGAAGGATCTGAGTTCTAGGTACCAAAACAGAAATAACAAAAGTTCATTCTCACAATGCTGCTCTAAGGGATTGTCCAGATGTTCTCTCAAAAAACCAAAAAACAGACCAAAAAAAAAAAAAGACAGAGGCAGACTATGAGAAACTTTCGAACCTTGGCAGATAGCACAGAAAGCTAGAAACTTTGAGGAGTACATACAGGCCTAAATGAATGTACAGATGGAGAGTAATTCCAAGTGCAGCTGTTAATGCCTAACTACAAAGGTGTATTATTCCCACAAATGCACCCATGGGCAAATTTGAAAGCAGCAGCATTATGCAGGTCAAGCTAAGGACAAGACCACTGTTACAGATAATACACAAACAACTACTACTCAGCTCAGCTTTTAGGGACCAGAAGGGTTTCTGTAGTGAGAACTGAAAAGCAGGCATTTATGACAAGCAAAATAGGAACTAACTTTTGCAGATGACATTTACTTCGATTAAGTAATTTTTTTTCCTATGTATTCCTTTAAAAGGAATAGACATTTTATTAGTGCACTGCTGTACCAGCCCACCTCAAGGTCTTGAGTGCTTCTGTTTTCTATAATAGGGTACCTTCTGTTTATAGTGTGGGAAAATTTTCCCCTGTGACATTTACATAATTTCACCTCGTAAATCTCTGCATGTGTACATATATGCAAATCACTGAAGTAGAGAGCAAGCAAGAAGTCTTTTCTTACTAAATTTAAAAAAAAAGATTAAGGAATACTTTTTATCCTGCTCAGGATTTCTTTGCAGTATCACATTACTCCTTTCTGAAAACCTACCTCCTACCCATTCCATAGAATTTCCTGTTAACCACAATATTGAAAGTAATTGAAAGTAAAAAGGGAAGGGTGGGATAATATTTATTTGGGTAGGAGGGAGTGTTGTTTAGTTTTATAGGTTTGCTTTTTCCAAGCAAGTATTGTCACATTTTGTCAGAGACCTGAGCCAGATGCTCATTTTTCTGATTCTCAGCTATCTTTCTTCTGATGCAAGAACATTCATTTTTTGTAAACCCATGAAAATTTATTAGGCAATTTTCTTTTTTTCCCCCTTCTTCTGATTACAATGCTAACAACAGTTTAAGAGATTGGGTTTTATCATTTCTGTAACAGAACTACTAAAATAATTTCCTTACAGTGTAACATAGGCTACCTGGAGTGCTGCCAGCATGCCAACTGTGTTCTTGCTATTTTTCTTGTACTCTACCAAAGTCTGATGACTGGTCTTACTTTATGCAGTCACAAGTGTGCATAGAACAGTATTTTTGTTCAGCCTGTTGTAAAATTAAGTTTGGCCTTATAATTACTTGTCCTGCTTTCTATCCCCAATAACACTAACCACTCCATCACCTGCTTTACTGAAACACATGAACATCTTACCTGTGAGCATTTAGCAATTATTCATTCAACTCTGTCAAGTTACATGGGCCCAAGAGTTTTACCACAGCTTACCACCTTTCTTCCTTTATTGAAAACTAAGTAACTCAAATAAACATATCTATTACTAAGGAATCTGACTGATCAGAACAAGCTATTATCATGGACTGGGTAAATAAAAAAAAACCTCAAAAACATCAAGACTGGCAAGCATTACTTTTTTCTTTTTATAGCCAACATAAACAGCTTTAGTTTCTGTTATGAAACAACAGGTATAAAACAGGTATATAAGGAAAGGCACTAAAATTACGTGACAAGATTTAACTATTAACTGAATAAATTTACAGAGCTAAAAAGAAAAATAAAAAACCTGAAGTAAAACCAGAAGTAAAACTACAAGTGGTCTTGAACAAAACTCCAAATCAAAGAAACAAAGCCCAAGAATTTCTGAGTAAGGATGTGTTGAAGCAGGTTGGCTTTGTGCAAAGGGCCACACTCAAACTCTTTATTTTAGATCTTGCAGTGACCCCAAAATACGACATGTATCTTATAGAATCATAGAATGGTAAGGTTGGAAGAGACCTCAAGGATCATCTAGTTCCAATCCCCTGCCATAGGCAGGGACATCTCCCACTAGTACAGGTCACTCAAGGCCTCATCCAACCTGGCCTTGAACACCTCCAGGGAGGGAGCAGCCACAACCTCCCTGGGCAACCTGTGCCAGTGTCTCACCACCCTCACTGGAAAGAACTTCCTCCTAACATCCAGTTTCAATCTCCCTTCTGCCAGTTTAAACCCATTGCCCCTCATCCTGTCATTACAAGACCTTGTAAATAGTCCCTCCCCAGCCTTCCTGTAGGCTCCCTTCAGATATCGGAAGGCTACTGTAAGGTCTTCTCAAAGCCTTTTCTTCTCCAGGCTGAAGAGCCCCAACTCTTGTAGCCTGTCCTCATAGCAGAGCTGCTCCAGCCCTCTGATCATCTTCATGGCCCTCCTCTGGACCCGCTCCAACTTCTACACTATCCACAGCAAGAGGCAAGTGCTTTCACAGGGCCTATCTCCTTGTTTACTGTACCTGAGCACTTTAGTAATGTGTTTCTGTTTCCTTTAGAGAAAACATATTGGGACATGCACAGACAGCTAAAGAATGTGGCAGTTCAGAACAAAGCTACCAACTGACTGTAGGTATTTTTGAAATTAACTTATTTTGGATAACCAGTATGATGAGTTTCTCTCCTGGTCTTAAGCATCAGTGTTGCATTTCAGTTGGCACTCAGGTAGTCTCTGAGATGCATGTTGTTCCATTATTACTTTTTCTCCCCTGGGTTGATAACACAGATCATATTTTCCTAACCAAAGAAACAAGATTCTATATAACATAAAATAAAATCTGTTTTCATTATAGTATCCTGCTTCTAAAGAAAACCAAGCCACAAGAACCTAAAATCTACCAACTGACTCAAAATAGTAATACTATTTTAGTAGAAATTACAGATATAGCCACAGTAAAGATTGGACATTTTTCTCAAAAAAACCCAAATCAACAACCAAACAAAACCCTTTTTTCCTTGAAATTTTTAGCTACATGTTTTAAATAACATTAATTCAGAATTAACAATGAACAATGAAAACTGACAATAAAACCATAATTGAGAGTACAACATGGAAATTGCTTATGAAAATGATTGTTAAAACTATTAACAAAGACAAACCAATATTAACAGTCAATTAACAGTTTTATATTTTAGCAAAACAAAATTTATCACTACCCTCCAATCTGCAGGCATGATTTTTTTTTCTCCTCCCCCACAAGTTAACACTATTTCTAAAGTAGTATTTCTTAGAAGTTACCTATGGATGCAAAGAAAATGATGGCAAGAAAGTCACGTATTGGTTCAATACAGCACATAATCTCCTCAGTAACCATGTGACCCTGAGAAGAGATCAAAGCTCCAGCTAAGAAGCAGCCCAGCTCCATTGAAACATCCAACAGCTCTGTGACCTGTCAAGGAATAACAGAGAATCTATTGCTGTTCTCTAGCCTTGAAGTGACTTTATATACCATTTCACTGTGAAATTATGTAACTGCACGTTATAGTAAATGTAGGAAATAACTACATCTTTTATCAGGTTTAACAACAAACAATTCAGTGTATTTATTTCAGTACTGCAGTGCTCCAACACAAAAGACTCACAAAACCAGTTTCCCTTGCATGTTACCTTCTTCTCCACAAAAACAAAACTAAATTTCTTCACTGACATTGTAATGCTTAGTTTAACTTTTAAAGACAGCATCTGATTTCACAAAACTGAGATAGACTGTAACAGCTTCAGTCAGGAGCACATAAAACACTGAGGCTGTGAAATAAAGCAAGAAGAACAGCTTCTTTTCCAGCTGTTAAACTAGGGGAAAAGATAAAAATGAAATCTTATCATTTGGGAGAATAGTCTCAATTTAGCAGAAGTCCCTAGCACAAATTATGTTTTATTATTGCAAACTGAACTTAGACATGCTTATGTGCTTTTTCTGAACGGGCACGCATTCAAGCACGTGATGCAAACTGCTGAAATGAAGCACAATATCCATTTGAAAGAATTCAGACTGCTTCATTGCTTTTCATTATTTGAATATGGTGCTAGAAGGAATAGATAAAACACATGAAAAGAGACTGAACTAAGAACAAAACAACTGCTTAAGGCAATGCCCGGGACATTAAAAAAAACAAATAGCACTTTTAGTCAGTATAAAGCATGTTTTAAAATAATTACTTTAAAACAATGCTGCTGCAGACAGTCATCGTACTGAGAAACAGCAACGATGTTTTAATATTACAGAACTTTTAAACCCAAAGACTAATTTCCATATCAATGTAGAATTAAGCAATGATACACAATAGTATGTTTAAGGACAAGATTCATCATATCATGAACAGTGTTACACTAAGTATGAAGCTACAACTCAAGTGACTTGAAATTAATGGAGGATAATAATAATTACAACAACAAACAGAATAGTAATAATATCTCCAAGCAATGCATAAAATGCCATCTAAAATAAATCCCAGACTTCTGTGCAAGTTTTAATGCCCAAATGTTCATCACATAACACTCTTTGTGCCAGCAGTCTGTCATTTGTTGCAAGGCATTTCAGAAAATTAATTGCTCTGTCAGCTAATGCAAATAGTTGCTGGTTAGGCAAAATCAGCAAAATAACATTTATAATGTTACTCTCATTTTACAATAAAAAGAACTTCACTGCTTTTCACCACCATTTTAAATTTTAAGTGGGAAGAAGGAAATGTATATAAAGGTTTTTAAATCACAAGAAGTTGAATAAGATAAAGGAAATGGTTATGAATAGGAAACATTGTTGTTCTCAATCACACATAATTTGTTTTAAAAGTAACAAGTTCTTGAGTATGCTTAAGATGCAATATAGCTTCTTTGAATAAACTTGGAATAATTTTTACTATTCTTAAGTGTTATCAGGTATGACAGAGCTCCAAGTCAAAACTTTCATATTTCTTAATCTCATTCCATCCACTCCAGACTGTTCTTCAGATTTATATCTAGATCTATAAAGAGATGGCTTTTACTATTCCCATCCTGATCTCTGGTCGTCCAATAATATTACCAATAAATGGATACTTTTTTTCCAACTAAATCTGTAGCCTCAGGGCTTATCATAAAGAGAGTGTGGGTGCACATGTGCACGCACAGACTGGGGAGGATTTGTTTTACTGGCAGGAAGGTATTCCCAGCAAAATTTCTTATATAAGCAAAACTTGAAAAATATTTTGCATTTAAGTATTTCCTCTCTGCTTGCATAATTTTTAGTGTTTTGCTTTTACCAAACAGGGATCTAACTAGTCCCTGTCCTCTGCACTGTTCTTTTCTCAATTCCTATATTACAGGAGGCTTTTCCAGTCAAAATTAAATGAAAATTGTTGTCAGTTTACATATTTTTCCCAGCACAATTTAGATTTTAGTTGCTTTCAATTGTCCTATTTTACTGTAATGCAGAAAGTATTGTTTTATTTTTGCTAGAACATTGGATTTTTATGTTCAAATGTTCTATCATAGTAATAAATAAAGAAAAAAACATTACTGCTGTAACATGTTCCAGCTGAATTTCAACCATTTGCCCAGGAGTTGTTTCGCCTATATTCTCTAATAATGTGTATCTTATTGCTACTCTTTAATTATCATAGAAGTTTAATGAATATGGTAAGCCAGTAAAATTAAAGAAATCTCTGATGCAAATACATGTATTAGAATTTCAGGCTTTAATAACTTAAATCTGCCCAAGAGTAAAAGAGATGAATACTAAGCTTGCATTTTAAAAAAAGTAAAGCCTTGATGGAAATGGAAATAAATTTTAGTGAGCCTTTGATAAAACCTCCATCTCAACTTTATTTAATAATTAACTTGAATATTTTAGTTTTTCCTTAATCTTCTCATTTTAATTGACAGAAATGAGTTCATAAGCAGGCTATGTGCCTTTTAGAAGTACTCTAGGCAAACAAGGAATGGTATTCTTAATACAATGTAGGAAGAAGTATGGACATTTTCATATATTAAGTACTGTAGTAACATAACCATAACTTTTTAGTATATAAAGCAAGTTGGCAATTTGCCTCCATTTGCTGCCATCATGTCAGGTAATGACAATCTACCTGTTTTCCTACCAGGCACCCAAAAACCTTAATTTATCCTTTTCAAATATATGTAACATTTTTTCAAATTAGATTACCATCCCCTCATCCTATGTTTCCATTCCTGATACAGTAGGGCATCCATACCAATTAAGATTGCTTTTCTGGAAGATATGTTTGTTGAGCTGTTTAACTGCACAACCAAATACTTTGTTTTGTTGGGTTTTTTTTTCCATTATTTTTTTCTTAAGTTTCTGTGCTCACACCAGAACTTGCTACTATAATGGATATATCGGTGTCAGTGAATATCAAGCATGTCAACTGGTTTAACTGAGGTTACATGCAGTATCTTGTGTACTGTTACCTTTGAAACGTTATTTATCAGCTTTAAAAATTGTTGTTACTTAAAGTACGCAAAACATTTGCTCCTTCAGAAATGCTTCTCACGTTGAAGAATTAGGTTTTGCACTGCAAATCCAACACACTCAAGTTTGCAGACACACACATATTATGTAAAGTCATGTAGACAAACTCCCAGTACATTTGATACATGATTTAGGCAATATAAGAAACCAAATAAGATTAGTCTACATAGGACATATTTTTAATGAAAGTAAGATTGCTTCGAGATACCAAAATACGATAACATTTTATGTCACTTTTGTGGTTCGGTTGTTATTTTTTATTGAAGTTGTTCTACAAATGTTATGGCTGCTTGTTAGAAACTAAAAAGGAGAAACTAATTTTGTTCAGTAACATATTTGAAATAAGAATGACTGATTAGAGGGATGCCATTTTTAACTTATTCAATAGACATAAAAAAAGATTATAGGTATGCTCTCATTGAGGTCTTAATTGACCTTCTTCCTGAAAGCAGTCAGTATTTCTGTAATAATTCAGCCAATACTCCCAGAAAAAAAAAGGTGCAGAACTTTTGGGAATAATGTTTCTCATACATTCTCAGACACAATGATCTGCACATTCAGGATAATGAAGTTTCTAACCTACAACATTATTAGTGACTATCACAGTCTGTTCCACAGCAGAATATTTTTTCAGCGGGCTAAAACATGAGACAGAAACAAATAGAAAGAAGATTCAGAGGAACATTAACCAAACCCAAAATGGCTATCAAAATCCATGTACATGAAGGCATTTCTTTGCTTTCTCAACTTCATCCCAAAGTCTTTATCTCCCACAAAAAAATAAAATTATTTTGTAATAAAAAACTTGTTGCTATTGAAAATAGACTTAAGAGCAAATGTCACAATCGGCCATTATCAGTAGCTCAAAATCCATCCTAAATTGTTTTCAAACAGAAAAAGCAGTTGAAAATTATGATTATTTAATCATGATTATTTAACTGGCTGTATTAAAAGTTCATCTGATTGACATTCAAATTTTATCTCTCCTTACTCATCTATGCTGTAATGCATGAGTCATCAGTGCATTCAGGGTTTGTTATAAAACAAACCCAAATAATTAATTACAGAGGTACACAGATTTGCAATAAAAGTAAGTGCGATGGCTTTTGTGGTACTGATGCAGTGAACTAACACATGATTGAAAATGGTGTATTAATTTACAAGATTACCGTTAACATAAGGAAGATGAATGCAGTTATTCCTAGAATGAGGATTTCTTTATTCCCTTTGCTTTCTGTATGCAGCTTGCGATAATAGGGTCCTATGAGATAAGTCTTTATAACAAGACATAGAAGAAAAACGGCAGCCAGAGAAAAGAGAATTTGGCCAATCAGTATCAGTATTCTCAGTATTTCCTTGAAAATGCTGGAAGAGAAGAACAAAACATTTCTTCAAAGTGCTCTCGTGCCTCCCAACCAGTTCCCCTTAAGTAAAAAGATTTAATTCCACAGATATTCAAAACTGAGTAGTAACAGTATATATATATGTATGTGTGTATATATATATATATAAAAAAATAAACAAGATGAACAATAAATCTGCTGAGTGCCCAGCATTCTCTTTTGCAGCCTAGACTTTACTTCCATGTTGATTCAGAAAAGATTTCTGTTACTTGATCTTCAAGGTAAGCCACTAGGCTCAATAAAACTACCACATATTCTTTGACGAAAATATGGCTCCAGGGCACAAAGTAACTGAAATAAAGCAATTGAAGAAATTAATTTTTTTTTTATAATAACAAACTTTTCACTGAACAGGACCAAGGCAGCTAGAACAGAAAGAATATCCTCATGCAACATGACAAATACTAATAGTAAAGGGGACTAACAGAACAGGCTGCATATTTATCACAGGATTGACATAAACTGTAGTGCTTTCATATTCATAATTGCAATCTACATACTAATTAGAAGTGGCTGGAGGGCAGATGCATACAGTATGTTTTCTACCTGGAATGTGTGCTCACTCCTGCTTGAATAAGTGTAGGCATGACAGCTATAAATAGACCAAGCTGCACATCCTGCATCACCAACATGCCAAGTAGTACGCTGCTGTAGTCAATATCCCCTGTACCAACAAAGCAGTTGTGGAAACATTCATCAGCATCTATAAATGCTTGTAGTGCTCAGAAAACTGGAAATGCTGTAATCAAATGGAGGCTAAATATACAACTCCATGGAGTGAGGTTGTTCAAAGCCTTCTGTTTGGTATGTTTTATCCCACCAGTATGTAAATTAAAATACATATTAATCAAGGTATGTTAAAAATATAAAGAAAATACTCCTATGAAGCTTGTGTTACACAATATAACAGACTTTGCTTAGCAGTTAAGCACTATGTATGCATTTACTGGAACTCCTTTACTGAAAGCACACAGTCTTTAGAATAACAGACACAAGTGAGAACCAGTACGCATAAAATATACACTTTGAGTTTAGGTGTTAGAATATTCTAGGGAGTGGGGAGAAATTTAAAGCAGTACATATGAGGGAGGTTTGAGTGGAAGAAAGCAGGATGGCAAAACTTTTGAAAGGAAACATTTAGAAGGCTTTTAGAAGCTAGTGATACGGCACTTGAACATACTTACTTGAAGGGCTGTTAGCTATGAAAGAATACCTAAGCTAGTCTGTATTTGCTAAAGAAAGGTGTGAATTATTTAAGTTAGACTTTCTGTCCTGATGACAGACTAGTAGCAATGGTCTGACCTGGTAACCTCTTAAAAGGACCCCAGGCCCTCAGTGAAGTAAATTCTTAACATGGACAGTACTGATTGGGCTACACTGTCTTTCTCCATGTAAATAGAAGATACACCTCACAACAAGAATATACATAACACTGGACAGTGTTAAAAGAGGATAGTCACTTGTAAATCAAACTTAACAGTAGATTTTGGTTTTGTTTCAATTTTTTAAAGGTTTCTCTTGCAATATTATAATGTCAACTTCTTCCACATTTTACTGTAGATACTACAGTAGTCTGTATTTATATTTACCTTCTTTATCGCCTCGAACACTACCTGCAAGAAATCTTGACACTAATGGTGTGCTTGACAAAGATAAACAAGTGGAAATGAAGACACTTTGTGTTGGTCGAATTTGGAGCAAGTGTCCCCATAGTAAACCAAAGGCAATCATCAGAATTGTCATGTAGCAAGGTCCTTGCAGAGATATTTTCCATACCTTGGGAAGAAAAGAAGTTCTTATGAAAAAATCTGATGACACTTTTCTCCTGATAAGCTGCAATGATGTTCAACACAAATAAGCAGTTAAAGATACGTGACCTGGAACTGCATTGTTGGGCCACAGAAGCAACATGCTATCATCCTGTACACTGTAAAACTCAAGTTATTATGCTTAGTAGATAATAATCTAGGCTAGAAGGCTCGTTAGCAGAAATTAGGCAAATTTCCCAACATTCACAGGCAAACTAAGTGCCAAAGGCCCAGAATGGGTTGAAATAACACTAAAATCATTGAATGGAAAATCACTTATTTGATGTGGTTCTAGAATGGGGAAAAAAATGGGAGTGGCAAAGATGATCATCGAATCCAGCATCCCACTTCACACTAGTAAGCACACAATTCTGAAGTAATAATCTACAATTACAGTTCAAGAATCCATAAATTACTAGTATTAGATAGACTAGAAATAGCGAACTAAGCAGAATGCTCATAAATTTTAACATGTCAGTTAAAGCTTTCACAGTCTCATGAACTCAAAACCATCAGTTTAGGAACAAATAAAACCTTGCAGTTCTTTACATAGATGCATACAGTCTCTATATTTTGCAGCAGTATTTTCCACTATCCAAATTTGAGCTGATTTTTTTTTTTTTTTTAAATTAAGACCAAGAGAAACTTCCAACTTTTTGCTGAATCTTGATGGCTACATCATGTAATATTTCAGATTGGGCTAACATACTTGTAGAATCAGTTTATTAGTCAGTACTATGTGTATCATCCACTCTGTATGCAGCACTTAACAAACGATTTTTTAATTTTTTTTTTTTTTTTTTTAATAAGAATAGGACTAGAAACCATCACTGGACACTCCATTACAGCAACTGCATGCAACTGCATGTTAAAATAACACAGAGGTGGATTTCCATAAATTGTGAGAGATGTAAAAAACGGAAATATAATTGATAACTGGAACATCAGCAATTAAATGCTGTAAGGTAGGGTATTATAAAAAATAAATACCTTTCTTAATCTTTCAGGAGAAAATTCCAGACCAACTAGAAAGAGAGTGAAGAACACCCCAAACTCTCCTAAGGTCTCCACCTGTACAATAGACTTTAAAAAAAGGAAAAAAAAAAAAAATCAGTGCACAGCAGTCTACTTACAATACAAATCCACTTACAAAACAAATTGTTTCTCCCTGTGTTTCCATAGTTGCTGGCCATATGACATAAGAAGTTCCTTCAGCATCTTTATGGTTAAAACATTTTTCCCCATCACCTAGACAATTCATCTGGATAGCGCTGGTCACCCAAAATGCAAATGTATGTTGATCTAGGTAAACTTCCTTGGGTGTTGAAACTAAATAGCTTATGTTTTTATGCATATGCTAGTAAACCCCACAAGGGTTGCACTGAAGAAGTTACTCCTAGCTAGTTACTTTATTGGTCTATTGGTATAATCATTCTGCTACACTGTAGTTGCTATTCTGGTCTCCATCCTATAGGCTCCATGCATTACTGTCTCATAGCACAACCACCAGCGTTTCCACTTAAAAGAGAGAAAGGTGCAACATCAGGACAAGTGGTGTTCTTCTTTGTCACAACAGAAAAATCTAACATTTCTTTATGTATTTAAAGTCCAGAGCAGAAGACAGGGTCTATCATTGGTCAGAGAAGTGAAGATGGAAACCATCTTCCCTGCCAGACTAGAATCTGCCCGTTTCTTCTTCCTGCCAGATAAAAATCTGCCCACCTCCTCAGTTCCTCCAATATTTAACTCCTTATGAAATACTGAAGTGATAAAACAAGACAGCATGCACAAGAGGCTCAAGGCAACATGAACATTATGCAAATGAATAATGTTTAATCACAGCTCCACAAGAAACAGGCAGCTCACTAAAATAAATCTCTCATATCTGTTCTGACCATATCATCTTCCTCATTTTAAGTCTCTGAAATTCATTGTTCAATTTCTTTCTAATTCCAAGCTTACAATCTCATTTCTCAGTCTACGTGGTCAAGCGTTCCAGACCTTCTCAACCCAAAGCTTATGTACAACACAAAGATTATTATTTAATCTCAGTTTTAGAATATGAAAACTTGAAAGTGTCGTTTTTGCAGCCTCCTCCTTCAATACAAGATTGACAAAGTCCTATAATTTCGTGAACCCGACAGTCATTTTCAACAAAAATGCACATAAAAGCAGAGGTTACAACAATAAGCCCCAAGCAGTTACGTGGATATCAATGTAACTTATCAGGACATTACAATGTAAGCTCGACATGTGTTCTTGTTTTGCCTGCTGGCTAAAAAACCCGTTAATGCACACCAGACCACTAATCAAAACATAGGCAGTGTCCAGCCAAGCACAGCCTACGGTTTGGCATCAGCTAGTAATCAGGGTACACGTGAGGGAGCTAAAAGGGTTCAAGAGACTTCAGGAATGTAGGCAGGGGACTGAAAACGAGGTAGGGTAACTGCAATCAATGAAAGAGCTACAGAGATGCAAAATGACTCTGGGAAGCCAAGCTACACTACTCAGGGTATTACTTGTTTTCAAGCACTTCCTTGACTGCCAACAGACTTTTGGCAAATTTTTGAATATTTTATGTCATTTAAATAACCAGCCTCTCGAATCACAGAATCACAGAATGTCAGGGGCTGGAAGGGACCTCGAAAAATCATCTAGTCCAAAACCCCTGCCAGAGCAGGACCTCCTGTACTAGATCACACAGGAATGTGTTCAGGCAGGTCTTGAATATCTCCAGAGAAGGAGACTCCACAACCCTTGTGGGCAGCTTGTTCCAGTTCTGTCACCCACCCAGTGAAAAAATTCCTCCTCGTATTTACATGAAGCTTCCTATGCCTCAATTTCTACCCATTGCCCCTTTTCCTGTCATTGGGCATCACCAAGAAGATCCTGGTTCCATCCTCCTGTCACTCACCCTTTACATATTTATAAATGTCGATGAGGTCACCCCTCAGCCTCCTCTTCTGATGTGATGCTTTACCATTAAAGACAAAATACCAAAACAAAGAAAGAAACAAAACCAACCAATCAAAAAACCCACAACCACACAACGAAAAAAACCCGCAACCTTCAGCTTTCAACAATTGCATGTCATGAATATATATGGGGGAAAAAAAGGAAAACGAATATTAAAAAAATTAAGGCCTCATTATTCGGAGGTCCAGGTTTAGGGATTTTCCTTTTTTTTGTTTAAATACATTTTAAGTTGGCAATACCATATTCTTTTAAAACTACTTTATAGATTTCAACAACAAATTAAACCAGTCAAGAAGCAACCTGTATGCTTACCTTGATGCTATTTAGTCCTGATGGCCCTAAAAGCACTCCACAGATGATATAGCCAAACATAGTTGGTAATCCTATTGTTGTGCACAGCCAGCCACATGGCAAAGACAGCATTCCTATAGTCACAATATCCTAAACATGTAAGATTTACAAACATGTTAATATTAAGGACACACAAATTTGGGATAAAATGAAAGACTATTATCTTTCAGAAAGATAAATGTAGAATGCAGCCTGTGAAATGAAAAGACAACTTCAGTAAACTAACCTGAACACTTTGCATTAAGAGAAAATGGTGAAACAGATCCATTTTTTATTTTTTTTTTGGTTTGGGGGTCTTTTGTTTTGTTTGTTTGCTCAGTTTGGTTTGTTGTTTTGTTGCTTAAATCCCTTTGCAGTTATTCTTCATGAAGCACAAATAGAACGAAAACCGCCTTTATGTATTTTCCGACACTCTTTTTTTCATCACAAGACACAAACAGATCAATTCTTTTGAGTGACAACACAGAAGTTGTTTATCAGACACAGCAGTAGCCTGCTTTGGCACTGTGCAGTCCAAGAGAAGGGACAGTGCCCCAAAGGTGCAACAAGTTAAATCATATAAAAACAGAGAGGATTCCTGTGGCATCATGATCAGTGTTGTGAAGATTATATTAAGAGTAGGGAACATGCTGGCTAGTAAATGAGTGAATCGCGAATGCCAGGCTAACTTTGGAGGGACAAATTTTGAAACTATGTTCAATTCAGCCAAGCAGGACTGGTGTGCAAACTACAGAGAAGAAATCTTACCAAAATAAATTACAAGAATGTCTCTAAAATGATTACCTTAATGAAATGATGATCAGCACGAGGAATGGTTGAGTCTCTGGGCTTGGTAAGGATATATTGATTGTTCTGGGAATCAATAAGCATACTAAGACCTAAGTCATCCTCTACTTCTCTTTTTGAAGCATTTCTTTTGGAGTTGGATTCATCTTCTTCCACTCTTAAAACTGCTTCAAAGTTTACACCTCTTACCTGTAAGAAAAAAGAAAAAAAAAAAAAGAGAGAGTCAATGAAGCATACAGTAAAAAGGGAAAGACTATTAACTATGGTTGAAGTTGCTCCGGAATTTGTTGACACTGACTAAAAATACTGAGTCTTTCAGTCTCTTTCAAAGCTTGATGTCCACAATGGAAAAGGCTATAATTTGTTCTACATTTAAAAACGGAGGGGGTTTCCAGACCTCTTCAGCCAACCTGTAAACCCAGAAAAGACAACTTTCCAAAGCTGCAAAATTCCAATTCAGTATTTTCAATTGCATCTAATCTGAGCATTTTAAAAGAAAAGCTTTCTAACAGTTAGAACACAAAAGGTTAGAATGAAATGTAACATTTTATTCCCCTAAATAAAATCAATACATTCGGTCCACGTAAAATGTGAAATAATAACTGTGTTCCAAGTCAGGAAAAAGTCACTGTCCTGTAAATTTCACAGAATCACAGAACCGTAGAGGTTGGAAGGGACTTCCAGAGATCATCAAGTCCAACCCCCCTGCCAAGCAGTATCACCTAGGGTAGTTCACAAAGGATTGCATCCAGATGGGTTCTAAAAGTCTCCAGAGAAGGTGACTCCACAATCTGGGCAGTCTGTTCCAGTGCTCTGTCACACTCACTGTAGTTTCTCCTCATGTTGAGGTGAAACTTTCTATGTTCCAGTTTGTAGCCACTGATCCTTGTCCTATCGCTGCTGACCAGCAAAAAGAGATTGGCCCCATTCACTTGACACCCACCCCTCAGATATTTATAGACACTGATGAGACCTCCTGTCAGTCTTCTCTTTTCCAGACTAAACAGCCCCAAGTTTCTCAGCCTCTTTCTATAAGGGAGATGCTCAAGTTCCCCCATCATCCTTGTGGCTCTCCACTAGACTCTTTCCAGCAGGTCCCTATCTCTCTTGAACTGGGGAGCCCAAAGTTGGAGACAGTATTTCAGGTGTGGTCTCCACAGTACTCCAGGGGTGATATTCCAGGTGTGAAGGAGAAAGGATAAGAAATGTTTCTACCTAGCTCTGTTTTCGGTGCCTGTAATTACAAAGTGGAAGACTATAGGATAAAATTAATTATTTACTGCTTTTCAAATAATGTAGATTTTAACAGTATTCAGAAACAGTGTTGTTGCTTCTTTTAGAATAAGGCACACCAACTAAAGTGCATCTATGCCAATGCATGTAGCATGGGCAATAAACGGGAAGAGCTTGAATCGATTGTCCAGCAAGAAAATGAGATTACTGCCCTGATGAAAACATAGTGGGATGAATCCCACAACTGCAGCACCGTGTTGGACAGCTATAGGCTCTTTAGATTGGATAGGCCCAGAAGGAGAGATCATGGGCTGGCCCTGTAAGTTAGGAAAGGTGTCAACTGTCTCAAGCATGATAACAGTAATGATAGGGTTGAATGCTTGTGGGTAAGAATCAGAGGGACAGCCCACAAGGCAGATGTCATGGTGGGATTCTGTTACAGACCACCCAACCAGGATGAGGAGGTGGATGAAACGTTTTACAGGGTAAGGTCTCAGAATCCTTAGCTCTTGTTCTTGTGGTGGACTTCAACTTACCAAATATGTGCTGGAAATACAACGCAGTGGACGGGGAGCAGTTCCAGAGGTTCTTGGAGTGTGTGGAAGATAACTCCCTAACACAGCTAGTGAGTTAGCCAGCAAGGTATGACTCTCTGCTAGACCTGCTGTTTGTAAACAGAGGACTAGTGGGAAATGTGAAGATTGGTGGCCATGTTGGACAAAGTAACCAAGAGACGGTGGAGTTTCCAATTCTTAGTGAAGTTAGGCAGGGAGTCAATAGAACTACATCTTTGGATTTCTGGAGGACAGACTTACATGTTTAGGAGACTGGTTGATGGCATCCTCTAGGAGGTAGTCCTGAAGGACAATGGATTCCAGGAAGGCTGGACATGCCTTAAGAGGGAAATCTTCAAGGCACAGAAACAAGCTGTCTCCGTGCACTATAAAATGAGCCAGCAGGGCAGAAGAGCTTGGGGTAGAACTCAGGGAAAAAAGGAAAGTCTACTGGCTATGGAAGAAAGGGCAGGTAACTCAGGAAGAGTACGAGGTTGCTGCAAGGATATGTAGGGAGAAAATCAGAAAGGACAAAGTTCAATTAGAACTTAATCTGAGCAGTGTAATTAAGGACAATACAGATAATAATGTTTCCATAAATATGTTAAAAAGTAAAAGAAGACCTAAAAGAGAATCTCCATCTGCTACCGGATGTGGGAGGGAACCTGGTGACCAAGGTCAAGGAAAAGGCTGAGCTGCTGAATGGCTACTTTGCCTCGTTCCTTGTCAGCAACACCAGTTGCTCCCTAAGAGTCCAGTTCCCAGCACTGGGAGACAGGGATGAGCAGCACAACACAGCCTCCATAATCCAGGAGAAAATGACGAATGACTTTTGTGTGACTTAGATGTGCACAAGTCTTTGGGACAGGATGGGATCCATCCAAAGGTACTTCAGAAGCTGATAAATGTGCTCACCAAGCTGCTCACCATTATTGTCAACAGTCCTGGCTAACTGGGGAGGTCCTGGCTGACTGGAGGCTAGCTAATGAGACGCCCATCTACAAGAAGGGCCAGAAGGATGATCCAGGGAACTACAGGCCTGTCAGTCTGACCTTAGTTATGCAGCAGGTCATCCTGACTGCCACCACACAGCACACACAAGACATCTTGGTGTAAAGGGTTAAGCCTCCTGGGTGGGGGGAGTGGTCAGAACTTGACCCCACGTCTGCTCGACCCCAGGTGTAGTGTTTAGCCCACTCCCACTTCCTGTCTGGCCCCCCCTATATAAACAGTGGAACTTCCTGTTTCTCTCTCCCACCTCATGGCTAGCCTCCACCACACGGTGGACATCTCTTCAGACCACTGACATCCATCCGGTTGTATATATATATTTTGTACCTTGTTATCCCTTCCCTATACCTATTTGTAACTCACTTATTCTAAGTACCTTCTATTTGTAGTTAAAGTTTTCTTTTACCTTCCAAATCGTGGCCAGACTGTTCTGTGGGTGGCTTTACCCCTCCTCTCTTCTCTTTTCTAACCCCCTATCCAAGAAGGGGGAGGAGAGGGAAAGACATCCTATTATTACTATATTGGTTTCCCCTGAGAAGCTAAACTCTAACCAATACACTTGGCAATCAGGCCCAGACAGCATGGATTTATGAAAGGCAGGTCCTGTCTGACTAACCTCCTCTCCTTATACAATGAGGTGACTTGTCTAGTGGATGAGGGAACGGCTGTGGATAGTCTACTTGAACTTCAGGAAAGTCTTTGACACCGCGTCCCACAGCATTCTCCTTCAGAAAATCATGGTGCAGGGCTTGAATAAGTGCACTCTACACTGGAGAAAAACTGGCTGGCCAGGCTCAAAGAGTGGTGGTGAATGAAGTTAAACCTGGCTGGCACCCCGTCACTAATGGTGTCCTCCAGGGTTCAGTACTGGGGCCTGTTCTCTTTAATGATCTGGTTGAGTGCACTCTCAGTAAGTTTGCAGATGACACCAAGCTGGGTGGCTGTGTTAATCTACTAGAGGGTAGGGAACTTTACAGCAGGATCTGGACAGGTTAGACCAATGGGCCAAGGTTAACTGTATGAAGTCCAACAAGGCCACATGCCAGGTCCTCCACTCGGGTCACAACAACCCCATGGTAAGTTACTGACTTTGGGATGTGTGGTTGGAAAGGGACCTGGTTNAGGTCACACTTCAAGTACTGTGTTCAGTTCTGGACTTCTCACTATAAGACCACTGAGGTGCTGGAACGTGTCCAGAGAAGGGCAATGCAGCTCATGAAGGGCCTGAAGCACAAGGCCTATAAAAAGGTGTCTGAGATAGCTGTGGTTGTTCAGTCTGGAGAAAAGGAGCCTGAAGGGAGACCTTATAGCTCTCTACAACTACCTGAAGGACAGCCTCCTTTCCTTGAGGACAAACAACAGGACTAGAGGAAATGGTTACAAGCTGCACCAGGGGAGGTTTAGGCTGGATAGCAGGAAACATTGGAATGGTCTGCCCAGGGCAGTGGTGGATTCACCATCCCTGGTAGTGTTTGAGGGGACGGGGGAATTGGTGCTCAGAAACATGGTTTAGTGTTGACCCTTTGATGCTGAATTGAAAGTTGAACTGTATGATCTTGAAAGTATCTTCCAACCAAATACATTCTGTGATTTTGTGTCTACAGAGTAGGCTGCTGTCGTTCCACTGACTGACTGAAATATTCAACTTTTCTTGACCACCATATTTTGCCCAAGCAATTCTCAAATTTAATGAAAAGAGCTCTTCTATAAAACAGCCTCCTATTTTCCTCCAGCACATCCACCAAACTGTTCCATAAAGATTATGTTTGAAATATTTATCCTACATTTTTTATCCTTTTCTTTCATTCCTTACATTTGTGTGTAACTAAATAAAAAGCTTCATTGTGGGAATGGCCTCTGACTCAAGTTTTGTGCAGCATGTAATATGACAAGCCTCAAAACAACAGGTAGGTACTGGGAATCAGAAAGGGAAACAAGGAATTTTAAAGTACAATGGCTGTAGAATTATTGAGAAGCAAAAGACAGCTGTTTTGAATATCAGAATTTTTAGCTGATAGAGAGCTTGATGATCATTTTCTTTTTCTGAATTATGAAATTTGTCTTTTCACTGTTTTTTTTTTCCTCCCATAAATCCTGTCTTTTTCTAGACATTTGAACTTTATTCACCTAAGCTCCTTGTTTACCAGGCTCTTTTGCGTTCCAAAATGAGGTGCCCACTGCCAAGTTTAAGAGACCAACCCGTGCTTCCATGTTTTCAGCTGACAGGAGAAAGCAGAAGCAACTACATACCATGTACATGCAAATTATTCTCACAGTATTGGAGCAAATAAGAAAGGTTTCTCTGCAGTCAGCAAACAGGAAAAACGGTTTCCAAATCAGAATACACAGTACATGCCGAATCCTACCATTTTTATGTCAGTCATCTCTGCTCCCGATTCCCTCTCCCATACCCTTGTTGCTACTCCAGCTTAGAGCTTACTGTTAAAAGTGTTGGCTCTGCAAGGCAAAAACATGCTTTATGCTGACTTTCGCATTAGAGTGATTGCACTGTTCAGTGTAGCGTCCTCATCTGGTAGATGACTATTACTTTGCCTAGAATACAAAATGCTAATAAACCAGCATCTGTTCCAGCATCAGTGATAATCTCGCTTAGTGAACACTATCTTAAACACATCAGCAGTGAAGCATTTACTTTGAACTTCTGGAGCTCCAAGTACATAAGGAGTTTCTTATGTTCCTTTGTAGATAGAGTTTGTATGCCTGGAATCTACCCGAACTTCTCTGCATCAAAATTTAAAAAGTATCAAAGATCACATAAAAGTAATGTAATTGAATTTATACATTCCTCATCTAGTGCAGTTCACAGTATAGGTCAGAAATAATATTAGGAAGACAAGATGTTTATAAGGTTAAAGCAATTATGAAAGTTTTTTTTCTTCTGTGTAATATATATAAAAATAATATATTTTGAGAATATTATAGTGCATTTTTACTTTTACAAAAGAAAAGGAAACTGACAGAAGACAGACTATCCTAGAAGACCAAGAGTAGATGGCACAAGTTCAGATGAGGTTTCAAATAGTAATAAAAGTTGAGGACATAATAAAACAAACCAACCAACCAACCCACCCAAACTCACCACCACAAAAAAACCCAGAGTTTTTTTTCAGGATTTCCCAAAACAGCAATTTCTGAAAGCAGGTTGTACATAACATAATACAATGCACAAATACTATTGTATTGCTATCGTGGTAGGCCTAAGCAGGCTAAAATAGGCTTATACATGTCCTCGCTTGCCCAGGTATGTTTTTCTGGTCTCCCTCCTTCTGTTTTGGGGAGAAACAACCACGGAAAGAGGACAAAGAACCTGGAGCCACTGAGCCTAAGGACTCCGGCTTGCCCTGACTTGTACCTTGTTTACCACAGGATACAAACATGCGCTCAGCTTGTGTAAGGCCTGTGTTCTGACCTAAAAAGAGTAAAGCAAGCCTATGGCTTCACCTAATATGGTCAAGCTTGGCTAACTGTCATTCTGATTGGCTATTCTGTGTCCAAAGGCACATTAGTCTTGGACTGTATTGATAAAAGATGAGTGACACAATGTGCTCTGCCATTATATTCGTGCTTGCTGCTGCCTTCTTATATCCTGAACTGCCTGGAAACTGCTTGCCAAGAGTTTACCAGGAACAGGCTCTAAATGCCTCCACGTGATCAGCCTGCATAGCCAGGGTAACATCTGTGCCAAGACTGCACATGACAAGACATCCTGCCTACACCTGAAAGTCTCCTGCTACAACAGGAAGTCCTGGAGATACACAGATCAACCAGAGGAGATCAGGACCAAGTCAGAGATTGTTTGCCTCCTTTCCCCAGCACCCTGAAGCCTGGGAAGAATCAGAAGTCTCAGTGGCTGACAACACAGTAACAAAATTCCCTGAAAGCATTTGGGTACTGTCTGAAGCCATAGCTAGCCCTGCCAGTCAGGAGATAATTTTGTGAGTAAATACTTAAAGCCTCTTGTAATTCACCATTGCCTTCTGCCATAAGCAGAAAGGAGCTCCTTGAGTGGGCAAGCGGTGTATTGACCGCAAGTGGTACACTAACCACAGGAACCTTCTCTTCCAGTTCAATTAATGCCATATTATTGCTAGTTATTTCTAGATCCTTTGTTATTACCTGTGTAAAGTTTCCATGACCGTGCAAAGAACCGAGTATTATTAAAACGAGTGGTCAGGGTGGCGAGAGTTCTGAATACTGAATATTAATAAACAATATTAATCTTTGAAAATATCATCTAGCATGAATTAATTACCCCTCCATAACACTTGCATTAAGTGATTTAGCTCAGATTTATTTATGTATTTCCCAAAAGGAGGTTTTGGCATTTTGCCAATTAACAGGTGGAGCACAGGAAATTTTATTTCTGGTCTCCTGTTGTACCCCAGCAGAACAGAAGAGGGCACTCCAACTACCCTGTCCCTTCCCCACTGTTGGTCCTGCTAGGTCATTTTCTCACTAGGGACAATTGGTGTTGAGTTGGTGCATACAAAGTAAGAAGCTGCTTTCACTTTTCTCTCAGCTTAAGTACAAACTACCAAAACCTGCCCTGACTTCTCTACCACAGAGCAACTGGTTTCTGTCCTCAGCAGAATTTAGGAGCTGTGCTGACCTCTGATGATTTGCTCAAAATGCAAATTAACAAAATATTTTGGCTTTTGCTCCGGAAAACAAATTGCAATCCAGGTTTATCCAGACAGGACCAATTTAGAGTCAGTCTCTAAAGAAGGCACAATGGGGCACTACCAGCTCTGAATAGACACAGCCTTACCTGAGGGACACTATTCATCATGTAAATCAGAAAGCAAATACTGCAAACAGACAAACATACAAAAAGCACAGGAAATTGGAAGTGGAAGAAAGCAGTACCATAAGCACATTTCAGGTCCTTGCCCTGAGCAGTGTATCTTTTCCCAGACTGTGAAAACTAACTGTAAGGGTTCCTGCTCTCCCATAAATCTCAACAAAGAGAAAAAGTAAATTTCATGCTTAACATGTTAACTCTTTATCCTGCAAAGCCTAAATATCATAGCCTACATCCATTGAGGTGGCATAAGTCTCATGGACTTTATCATGGAGATGGACTACACCTGTCAATGTCAAAGCAGCAGTTGCAGGAAGTATTTTCAAATCAAAGACGACACAGAAACCACTAGCAAAAAGTAATAATCATTCATGTTTGCTCACTTCTAGCAAGCAATCTACCATTATTTTCTTCAGTTGAAAGGAAAACAAAAACAAATGAAGAGGCAAAAAGTCATGGGGTTTTTGGGACTTTCTTGATTTTAAATAGTCACTAAATTCCTAACATCTATTTAACATGAGAGAAACAGCCCTACACATGAGTTTCAACTGAAAAATAAATGCATACCAATGAACAGACTGAGTATAAAACATCACTTACGGATTTGTTGTCATCAAAGGCATGCTCTTCTATTTCCTCTTCCAATCTATCAGCTGCCTTCCTGACATCTTCTAGAATCTCATCGAGCATTGACAGGCTTTTGTTTTGATGCTGCATATTCTTCAGAGCTTCAACCTGATGTTTTTCAGCTGCTAAGAGTTCGACATATTCCATTTCTTCCTGTTGAATTTTACGACACATAGGTAAAGTGCTGGCCAGGCCTTCAAGCAGAAAAACATTTGACAAATGCACTCTGCTTTTGACACAAAACAAGTGGAATTGCAGAAGCAATACAGACTTCATAAAAGCATTTGAAGATTGCTTTCTCTTGTGCCAGTTTTCACTGGGGGAAGCCAGCGAGAAAAGCTAACACCAAACAAAACGTTCACCAATTACCTTTTCTATTCCACGAAACAGTAGAGTTGCCCCAAAGTTACAATACAGAAAACACAAGAGAGAAATTACTTTGGGGAACTCCAGAGAACATCTCAAAGGTGTGTAAAGTTTAAAGCTTAGTGCTTTAGCAGGAAATCATAATAACCTTGAAAGCATGGGTTTACCAAGTACAACAAGCAAATGAACAAAATATCAGGGAAGCTTCTGAAATAAAATTATGTTCCCTTTCTCTTTGGATGCTTCAGATTCAAAAAAAGAACTAAAAAGTTTAATTTATTGATCAAGACTGGACTCAACACTATGTATTCTACATGGTAACCAAGACAATAACCAAACAATTTGAGTGGCAGGGTTTTTTTTTTTCGTTTGTTTGGGATTTTTTTTTGTTTGTTTTTAAAAAGAAATATTCTTGACATTACATGCAAACATTCTTTTAAAGATGCAACGGTTGCGAGAGAGAGCAAGTACAAATGAGAAAACGCAATCACAACCTTTTTCCTTTCTGTTAGATTCAGGATGCTGAAAATATTTAGACAAGAGATATCTGACATTTTTTCTTTAAGAGAGCAAATATTACCAAGAGAAAACAACCTGAGCAGCAAATGCAAGCAATCTCTAAGTCTGACTGAATTCCCAGAAAGCACAAGTTTCTGTCTCCATTTTAGATGCCCCGCCATTCCCAATTAGAAACCAGACAGAACTTAGGTTGTGTGTTTCATCCACCTACCCCATAAAGACACTGTAGATAACCTGGGCATCTAAAATGGTCCTAAACTCTTAAATATACGTAACTGGAGTGTCGCCTCCTCCAAACACATTTATAGAAGGATGTTTTCCCCCAGAAACCTGCGGGAACATGCATGCAATTTAACCAATTCCTTGATGTCAAGACAAGAGTATATTCAGTACAGCCTGTAATTGTAGCCTAACCCTTTTAGAATCCTGACAGTCAGATGAATACTTCTGGTTGTGACTCAATGACAGAATTGCTGTCTGTTGGTGTTTAGAATTACCATAGTTACACCAGCAAGATGAAAATTACCCAGTTCCCAAAAATAACTGGAGCTGGAAAAAATGTAACTATTAACATGTTTGGACTAACATCAACTCCTTTAGTTCTCATGCAACACACAAGCAAGAGCAACAGTGCTCTCAGCCTCATGGAAAAACCATTTCCTACCCGTTGTTCTCTGCTAGCAGACACTGTAAGAACAGCAGACACATGTAAAGAACAGCCCCTCTATGAGCCACGGATTCTTTCCTTAGCAAAAATTTAGAACTATTTCAACAAGACGAAGTGCAGGGTCCTGCACCTGGGCCAGAACAATCCTCATTATCAATACAGGCTGGGGAATTAACGTGACAGAAAGCAGTCCTGTGGAAGACTTGTGATTTCTGGTGGATGAGAGGCTGGACATGAGCAGACAGGTGTGCGCTTGCAGCTCAGAAGACAAATCACATTCTGGGCTGCATCAAAAGAACTGTGGCCAGCAGATCCAGGGAGGTGATTCTGCCACTTGACTCTGTTCTGGTGAGACCTCACCTGGAGTACTGTGTCCAGGTCTGGTGCCCTCAACACAAGAAGGACCTTATGGAGCAGATCCAGAGGAGGGCTATGAAAATTATCAGAGGGCTGGAACACCTCTGCTACAAGGACAATCCGAAGGAGCTGAGGTTGTTCAGAAGAAGGAAGAATATAAAAGATTGCTCATTCAAGTAAATATCTTGATATAACACACAAGCCTACACAATCCATCTCTGCAGAAGTTTTGACAGGACACATATCTAAAATGCACTGTTACACACATGGGCCTCCTTTTATGTCAAAAATGAGGAACCACCATTCTCAAGTTCAAGGATAGATTACTTTAGTATTTTACAATAGAGCTAAAAACCAGTATCAGTCATAGTGAGCATTTCATTTGAACACCCTTAGATTCATGCTACTTTCTATCCAAATTTGTTGTAAGCCTTTGTTTTCACTGCACAGACCACTCTGGTCTCCCAAGTCTGCATCCTGATTCCCACCAGCCTTTCTTGCCGCATTTACCACAGACTTTCTTGCGTACAATCTCTTGCCATCTGCACATCTCAAACTCCCTTTAGAGATTCTCCCAGATGACACATTTCTTTTCTTTTCTTGTTCCCTTGTGCAACACCTCTGTCCTCTTTTAGATGACAAAACCTAGAGAACATTCTTAATATATTCCTCCAGTGGTTGTGGGGTAGAGCAAGGGAAAGTGCAATTTAAATATCAAATCAACTAAACAACTTTATCTCTCAATGGGAGACTTCCAGTACACAGTTTGAGTACTAGCAAGTCCAGTAGACAGCAGCAGATTGTGCACATCCTAGCAGGTCTGCATTGGCATGGGAACTCAAATTTTCCACTAAGTACTTGTGTTCAGCTGTTACTCATCTCTGCTTTTCCTGGTAAAGTTATCTCAGCCAACTCTTTTACAAATCGGCACTCTTTGGTCTAGGAGTGCTATACTGAGATCAAAAATGAAGTAATCGTCCATTTCTTATGTCCATTTCACCCACATGTACGTAAATGTGAAAATAAAAGGTAAGACATTTTTCTCTTCACATTTTAGACTTTCACAGTATCACAGTATAGCAAGGTTGGAAGAGACCTCAAAGATCATCAAGTCCAACCCACTACCACGGACCTCAAGACTAGACCATGGCACCAAGTGCCACGTCCAAACGTGCCTTGAACACCTCCAGGGACGGTGACTCCACCACCTCCCTGGGCAGCCCATTCCAGTGGGGAATGACTCTCTCAGTGAAGAACTTTCTCCTCACCTCGAGCCTAAACCTCCCCTGGCACAGCTTGAGACTGTGTCCTCTTGCTCTGGTGCTGGTTGCCTGAGAGAAGAAAGCAACCCCCTGCTGGCCACAACCACCCTCCAGGTAGTTGTAGACAGCAAGAAGGTCTTCCCCCGAGCCTCCTCTTCTCCAGGCTGAACAATCCCAGCTCCCTCAGCCTCTCCTCATAGGGCTTGTGCTCGAGGGCTCTCACCAGCCTCGTTGCCCTTCTCTGGACACGCTCAAGCACCTCAATGTCCCTCTTAAATTGAGGGGCCCAGAACTGGTTCAGCAATTCTCATTTGAAGTGAAGGAAAACAGCATTTTTTAGATTTAGGGTGTTATTTCCACTTCAATAATCCTACAGGCTTCCTGGTGCAACTCTTAATGTGCAGTGACTCACCGCTTGTACTCCTTTCCCTTTAACATAATATTTGCCAGAGGTCTTATGACTACATTTAGCTTTGTTTTGAAATAAGATCTACTGCTATTGTTTCAATTTCTACACCAGAATTACTTCTAATTTTACTAATGGAAACAAGTACTTCATTCGAAATCCATTTTAAACAGCAAAATAATACAAGTTTCACATAGATCAAATTTTGTATTAAAAGAGATCGAAATCGTGCCATATTAAAGTCACAAGTAGAATATTAATACTCCAGTAATCCGCATGGCAGAACTAACCTTAATTGCAGCTTCTCTCAAGGCCTCCAGTCTCTGTCTGCTGCTTTCCTTCATATTTACAACATCTTTGTAATCACCCTGTAGAGCTCTCTGGAGGCCATGGATTGCTTGAAAAACCGAGTTTTCACTTTCATTTAGCTCCTTTTGGAAAATCTCAAACGTATGCACCTGAAAAAGTTTTTCTTCATCAGACAGTCCTGCATTCTTCTCAACTGCTCTTATAGCATTTTTCAGCTTGTTGAGAACAACATTCTTTTGTCGAAGAAGACCAGATAGTTTTCTGCAGCTCTCTAACACCCACTGCTTTCTCTGAGCAGCAACAGCTCCTTTTCCACGGTGCAGCTTTATTGCATGCTTTACTACATCTTCATGTTCTGCAGGATTTGCTAACTGGCCACAAGGCAGTGAAACCAACGTCCATAAGGAAAGAAATCCAGTTGCCTTCATTCTTCACTTTACTGTTAGAAACTGATAATCCAGAACTGCTCAAAGCTTTCTGCTATGTGTTTTTTGCATTTCCAGTATGTACACCATGCTGCAAGATAATACCAATCAGTTATCAAACATGATAACGTTGGGCCATTAAGTCAAATAAATGCAGAAAACAAACCTAAGGCTGCATTCTACATTACAATTTTTAACAGTATGCATATGATCTCCTTTAGTCAACACTTATCAAAACCAAGAAACAGCCTGAGGCTACTGATAGATTTTTTCCTCCCCACACTTCAGCTATTTTCTAGATGTAATCTTGCTTTAAAAACACTGAATGGACAGCTTAGTCATTTCACATGGTAGTCATCTGCACCTCTTACATGAGAGAAAAGCCATAAAAAAATATTAAGCCACGGTGGCATGGGCTGTACTTCAACCTAGAACCAGCACTCATTCTTATGTATCAGTAAACTTCTCGTACTATTTCTTTAAGGATAAGATTGAAAAAATACCATAATAATTTATTATTTATACCACCTCAGAAGCAGTAACATGCTCAACTATACCAAACAATTTTTTAAAAAAAGTTCAGCTGAAACAGACTGCATTATAAAACATACTTGTGAAAGAAACAATTCACAGCCTTCTGAGCAGCAGTAGTTTAGATTGAAGACCTTCACCTGAAAGGCTGCACGGCCTTGAGGCACTTCACTTCCAAGCTACTTACTGATCCTCATGATTTTAAAATAGAGTTATACAAACACCAAAAAGTAAAATCAATTAATTCATAAGTTCACTTCCCAGAAGCTACTTGAAAATCTAAATTTAAACTGCTGTGTTTGCTTTTAAGACCAAGCAGGACATAATTTCAGAACAAATTTTCTTCCCCCGCATCCTACAGGGAAATACCAACATTACTGTAAAACAACAAAGTAGCATTTTCTTTAAATAAATAAACCAACCAAACACAAAAGCTCACTAAAAACAAAAGAACCCAGTCAAACCATTACATTGCAAAGCTATACACAACAGTGTGTAAATATGTATAAAACATACGTTTCTCATTGAAGCATAGCATTCTAAAATGGATAACAAAGGCTCCATGTTAGTAGATCATCACAGCAGGTATTTGCCTACAATTTCACCTGCAGTCTTACCTCTGAGCCAACAGTCTTAACCAGGAAACAAGATACAGACTTCATCATTTAGAAGCAGTCTAACTAAGAATCCTGCCTCCCTGTAATGCAGTAGCAGTCACAATCACAAGTCCCAAAGGCAGTCATCATCAACATATAGTATGTGAGGATGGCAAGCATAGCTATGTGCTACTTTCCTTTTTTAAATGCCCTCCCTTTTCTGTTTCAAAGGAAAACTGACTATGGATTGGTTTATTTATTTTCAATCCATGAAATACAAGCCAAAGTGTTTAGCTATCAATAATTTACTGTGGGCTAGAACTTAACAAGAAGAGCTAAAAACATTTAAAGCTAAGAACTAAAATGGCAATTAAGCTATCAAAAAACATACCTACACTACCTTGACATTATTATTTTATTAAAGTAGAAATATTTCTGAACTTCAAGAGAGCAATGGGGTTTACTATTTTGAAGAGATCAGGAAAAACTAACAGTCCCCAACACCTGACAAAATTCTAGAAGGATACTTAAGGAACTATTTCTTCATGCATATAAATAATACTCTTCCTGCTTAATATATTTGGGAGAGATATTTGACTGAATATATTACTACCTATTCCTGCAAGAAAGAGGGAAGAGAAAGCACCTAGTGTATACTCAAGTTTCCATTTGCAGAGTGCCAAGTAAAAGACTACTGCATGTCTGACATACTGGTATGTCATGCCACGTATCTAAATTCTGAGGAGAGATATATAGTAGTAAGTTTACCGATTGTTGCACTGGGTTAAATTAGCACTGCGATTCAGATAGAGCACAGTTTTGTTTCAGTAACAGTGTTTTTTTACTTGGCTATCAAAAATTACTAAGAAAATTAGCGCCTGAGGGAATTATGACCTCATATAGAAATGTATAACGTGCTCTCTTGAGAGTACAAGAGAAAAAAAAATAAATCCCAGCACTCCTCTCCAGGCACCCATAAGTATCAAATTAGGAGGAACTCCTGACATTTAGAATCCTTTTTAAGCACAATTTATATTCTCATGGATTGCCGCTCACCTGCCTTTCTGATTTTTCATTCCTGAACGCGACACTGTACGACTGGATTTCAGCAAACTAATGCTAGACCCTCTCTCCAATGCAAGCCCTGATGCTCTCTTCCCAGACACTTGCCGGTCCTGCCACATCTGCCAGTTTGCCGCCCCCCACCGGTTTTCTCAATCCAAGGTCCTCCTCAGGGTCCACCTGGCAGCCGTGGCGAGAGCACCGGCCGCTGCCGTGACTCCTGGGCGGACACCTCTACCCCGGCGCGCACCCACCTGAAAGCGATGGCCGCCGGAGGGCAGCTCCCTGCGCCGCCGCCGCCTCTCTCCACGGGCCAGCTTCCGGGCAGCGCTTGCCGGTATCTCTCCCCGGGGAAGGCCAGACTGGGGCAAGGGGAAGAAGAGGGAGCACAGAGAAAGCTCAGGAGACCGGGAACAACCAGCCCCTTTCCCGCCCTTTCATGGCAGCGGAAGGAGGGCAGGAGGCGGCCGCCCCACAGTTCGCTCGCCCGTCCTGCGATTCCGGCGGCGGCATTCAACTTTCCGGCCCCACGGCAGCAGGACCAAATCCGCTGCTGCTGCTGCCGCCGCTGCCGCTGCCTCCTCCTCCTCCTCGCGGCCCCTACCTGCACCGTGCCTACGTGAGAGCGCCAGATAACCTAGCTGCTGAGGAAAAAGAGACACCCACCAGCCCCGGCCGCTGCTTCCTACCTCCAGCCCACTCACCTGAGAGAGAAAGAAGGAGGGAGGCCGGCCGGCAGCGGCCAGGGCAAGGCGGGAAGGATGGGATCGCAACACTACGGGTGAGAGGGTAAAGGGTAGTCTGTAATAGAAGGTACCAAGAAGCCCGTCCGTGTCAAGAACCTCTCTCACCCCCGCTACGGCCACCCCTTCTCACCCTGCGCCGGTGCCCGAACGCCGGTGCGGCACCTTTAAGTGCAGAGTCAAGAGGGATCTGTAGCCCGAGCACCCCCTGGCGGCCCGTTACTGGAAGCACCTTCACTTCCCCCGTGTTCCGCCGCGCTTCGCGGTGCACGCTGGGAGGCGTAGTCACTATCGGGCCATAGGCGGCGCAGTCCTTTTCAGGCGTACCCCAGGCCGGTGAACGCCGCCTCTCTACTCAGGCGGTAGCGCAGGGAGGGCTAGAGGCTGTGGCCGGCGCGCGCTTCGATCCTGGCGCTCCGCCTTTGCGCCTGGTCCCCTTCAGCGCGGTCGGCGATAGGCGGCGAGGGCGGGCCGGTGCGCGCCTGCGCGGGAGGCGGCGCCGGGCGGTGAAGTTGGTCGAAGCGCCGGTGATAAAATGGTAGGTTGTCGGAGCCGAGGGGGAGGGGAGGGAGGCAGGCAGAGAAACTGGGGAGAAGGGAGACCCCTGAAGACCCGGAACGGCGAACCGAACTCGTTCGTACCGCGCCGCTCCGCTCCCCTCTCCTCCTTCAGCGCCACGTCCCGTTCGCCTGCCCGGGCGGCACGGCGGCAGCTGGGGGTTCTGCGCGGACCAGGGTCGAGAGGGAGCGGGAGTCGCGGAGGAGAGGACACACATCCAGTGGAGTTGCCGTCTTGTTGCACCCTCCGCTGGGGCTAGGAGCTGGGAAGGTCATTGGGGGCGGGGGGGGGGGGGGCTGGGCCGGGCGGCGTCGCCGCGGGTATTTCGAGCGCCGGCCGCTGGCGCGGCGCGTACCTTTCCCTTTTTTGGGCTTCGGGCTGGTGGGGCAGTTCGCCGGCGCCCAGTGCCCCTCGCTCCCGTCTTCCGGCACCGAGCGAGGCTCCTCTTCTGGCCGCCCCCTTTCTCCTCCCGCCCCAGGACGCGGCAGGTGCAGTGGTGGGTGCCGGAGCAGGCGGGAAAGTGCGGTACAAATCCCTATACCTGGGCGGGGTGGAGGGGAGGAAGGAGGCAATGAGGTTGGCTCCGGCACCGTCGCTGCGCGACGAACGGTCGGAGCTGTCCCAGGAAGGGTCCGCAGGGTGCCTCCGCCGCAGCCTGCGCAGTGTCGACTTCAGCGCTTCCCTGGGATTTGCTATACGATATAGTTAGCATTTTGAGAGGCTTCCTAAACGTGGCTTGAGGTCTTGAAGCGGGGGTTGGGTTATGTTGGTGAGAATGCACGGTAGAAACACGGCTTCCAGACCATCCCCTCTGCCCTTGTAGAGTGCTTAGGTACCACGCTGTGCCTCGCAGAGCTTTCAACCTACATGGACCATAAAAACTATACTACGTGGCAAGAGTAGTAGACTGGATAGTTGAATGTGTTTCTTATCTCTGATTTCCTCAAATAAACCGATGTTTCTTTTTGGACTTAGAAAATATCCCTAAATACCTGGCACTAAGTAGACTTAGAAGAGGGCTTGGGTTTTACTTTGGTGTAGTTGTCATGGACCACTCTTGAAGCGTTCATCATTGAAGTTTGTGGCACAAAAGACGCTTATGTAACTGAGGAAAATCTTGATGCAGAGAGGTTTGCATAGTTAGACTGTAATGAAAACTGGGGAACTGGGCACAAGGGGAGGTTACACAGAGCTTGTAGCCAAAGCATTAGTTCAGTATTTCTTTAAAAAATACATTGTGGTTATTTTTGCAGCTCTTTTCCCACTTTACATGTTTCTTCTTCTATATAAAGAAACTTTACATGTGTTTTTCTTGTATAAAATTGAAAAATCTTGTAGGAAAGACCAAAATCCTCATCTTGTTTGCATGATATGTTTCTTGTCTCATGACCATCTGTAGTCAAGATGTCACCATCCATATGTGTGTAAGAGATAACAAGTAAACTGAGAGATGGTCCTATGTTTACTTCTTACTGCTCACTGAATCAGGATTCTTTTTTTTTTCCTCTCCTTAATATTTAAGAGACTAGTAAATTTTCTGTTACACCTGATAATGTAAAGCAGTAGTAAGGAACCGAAACAAATTTCTCAGCTTAATTGTTGGCCCAGAACATGTCTTCAGTGTGGTTTAGCAAACTTGGAAATGATCATAATATAGAAACAGAGTTTGATTTAAGGTATCGCCTCTTTCTAGCTTAACGTAAAGAATAATGTTGAGCTATATAAGTAACAGGTTTGCTCCCTATAAGATCCTCATTCCCACCTCTTGGATTTTCCAGAAGTTTAGACATATTATGTCAATATGGTTTCTGCAATTAGTTGCCGTTAATAGGAATGTCTTACTGCTTCCTGTAAGCAGTACAGTTTATCATTTAATGTATTAATAGTACAAACATTTTTTCAGAGATGAAGTTTTAGGTGATATCTACTGCACCTTTATAGTCTCATAACTTTCAGCAAATCTCTGTCTACTTTACCTATTCTTTTTTTGTCCTGTGACCTATCGACAATGGTTTCTACCCTTAATATGTGAGAAATGCTTCTGCTGGTTTTCAGCTGATTACTTAAAATTATTATACTTTGTTCATTGTTGCTTGGAAAATATTAGGAAAACTGTTGAACAGTTCTTCTCTGTGTATGAAGGACTTACATAGCATCTGAGAAACTGAACTGTGTCTTTGTAATTTATTTGGTTTATAAACAGTAGGCATATTTTTAGAAGGTCACTATGTTGTTACATAGTGAAGGTTGTGTTTAATGCTGTTATAGAACAGAAAAAACTTGTACATATGCGGGCAATAAAGCATAAATGCAGATTTATGACTGCCAGAATATGTGCTGCTACAGATTATATATAGAGGCTGCCATTTAAATTTTTGGAAGAAAATGCTGTCTTTTTAAGTGCAGAAGAACAAGGCTTTATCTTCCTGTAATTCCGAAGCGCAAGTTGTCATCAACAAGAAAACTAAAATCTTTTAAAGATAGGCATTAGTAATAGAATGCTGAAACAAACTTCTGGAGTAGCTTCATTGGCTTTCCTGCTTCTTTTACATCCCAAAGCATAAGCTTAAATCGTCTCAGAAGGACAAGGTTCGCCAGTTTATGGCATTTACCCAGGCTGGTGAAAGGACTGCTATATACTGCTTAATGCAGAATGAATGGAAACTAGAAGTGGCAACAGACAACTACTTCCAGAATCCAGACTTGTACTACAAAGAATCCATGAAAACTTCAGTAGACAGGAAGAAATTAGAACAATTGTATAATCGATACAAAGGTAAGGCTTACTTTTTTTTTTGTTTTGCTATGGGTTTTGGGATCATTTTTTCTGATCACTTTGGGTGGTATTTTCTGCTTTTCCCTCTGCCATTCTTAAGGACTTCTAAGGAAAGATTAGTAGATTTTGCTTTTCACTGTATTTGTGGAAGTGGAGTAAGATTGAAAAAGGTTTTAAATGTGCTTAGTGTTTAATACACACATTCTGTAGATATTCTTGTAGAGTTTAAAGTAAATTCACAGTAGAAAGTTAGCTCTAACATGAGAAAGTCATGTCTGCTGCATGTGGTGGAGAGCAGAGTAAAGCTTACCATGCAACTTACTCGATTTATTGCCGATGGCTGCTCTTAAATATATGTACCTTGTGTGGCAAAATGGTATATATTATTCTTGTATTAAAGGGAGTTAATTTGTCCAGAGATTATAGTACTTATCTGAAATACTTTTTTATTTTAACGTATATAACATTATAGCTAGGAATCTGGCAAAACAGTCAAGTAAGAAAACTCAAACAAATCATAGAAACTCCATTGTAATTCCATTCTTTGTGTTGACATAAGATAGCAAAAGTGATGTGCCTCTTCAGAGAGGCTTGGAGGAAAAACCACAGGGAATTGAATGAAAGGCAGAGTTGTTTCTTTTCCATTTATTTTTTGTTTACAGCACTGTTAAAAAGAACAGGGGGGGAAAAAAAGATAAAGATAGTAATGTAAATGTAAAAATGTACATGATCCAGGTAATAATGCTTTCTGAAATGCAGCCATCTGACCTGAATGCGTGTGTTTGTTACATGGCAGAGCAGGCCAGAATTGTTACTGAGATCTATACATATCAAGTTCTAAAACATGAGCTCTTAATTACTCATTTTTCTAATTTTTCTAATTGCAGTACATTACTTGCTTAGTGTACGCTTTATGCTGTTCTTAAGATATTGTTTCCACTTTTTTTGGTTGCTTTTTACCTGATGTGTTCTGTTTTAAGTATAGACATTCTTCAATATTTTATTGTGTGGTAATGAGTTCTGTAGGTACAAAGAAGCAGCAACACTATAGCATTTCCTTTGTGGGGGAAAAAAAACCAAACAAACAACCACTAGAGAACCACTTTAAAAGTAATTATTTTATATATGTGTGTGTGTAAGTATATAAATATATATATAAAAAAATATATAACACACGTACATGTCTATATAGACATCTAAATCTTTTTGCTTGTTCCATACATGTCAGCCTTGGATGCTACTAAGAATATATAATTTTTTTTTTTTTTAATCACAAATGTTATTCATTTTCTGCTAGTGGCCAACTGCATCACTTGACTTTAGCAAAAGAAGATCTAATCATGTTTATTGTTTGCTGTGTTAGCAGCAAACCTTTGTAGTTATAGCACCTTAACACTTAAGTACAAGCCTGCACAAGATTGAGAGAAAACAAAAGATTTGGCTAAACACCTTTCCTTCTCCTTCATATGTAGCTTAAACTGGAGTCACTGGCCTTGCAACAACAAGAAGAAAATCTTTTGTCCTGCAGTGCCTGTAGAATACTGCCTATGTTGTACTGTATTTGAAATGTGACTTAAGTCTTTCATTTTCTGTGCTGTCTTTTTTGTTAGCTCTCTTACCCGTTTATCCAGTAACTCTGTCAAAGCAACAGTTTGCTTGTGGTTCCTAGTTACCTGGATGACACAAAAAAATAAGGATGAAACAATTCTTGTTGAAATCCATCATATCATTTTTCCACTAATTTCAACACTAGTGCACTACTTGCCTTTGATGCTTCAAATGCTCCCCAGATATAGAAGAAATGCATTTTTCTAGTGTTAGAACTGGATTTGACATAGAGTAGACATGTGTACTTGTTACTCCTGCTCAAAGGTCTCTGAATTATACCATGGGTGTAATTCTTTGTTTAGTGGGTGTAAGTCTGTTTGCTAAAGTAGGCTTCTCTCCTGAACTTAGCATTTCCTCCACTGGCTGGAAAAGCAGAGGAGGTCTTTGCCTAACACCCCAACTTTTTTTTTTTAAGTCATGATTTTAGGGGATTTGTTTTGGGTTTGTTTGCTTGTTTGTTTAACTTGCTCCTTGGTTACAGCTTTAATGGCATGGTTGAAAATCTTACTAGTTTAAAGAGTTAACCTTATATTTACTGAAAGGGATGCTTTTCTGTATCGATAAACTTACAATATTGAAATGTCTTCCTATCAAAAACTGGGGAAAACAGTTTTGTAGTTTATAAACTATCAAATTTTGAAATCTAAGGGTGTGTGTTCAGTTGGTTGGGTTATTTTCCCCTGTTTAATTGTTGGTTTCCATTCAGGTGTCTTGAGCTTACATGTCCAAGGTTGGTTTTTTTGGTGGTTTTTTGAGAGAGAATTTAGTTAGTTACAGAATTGTTACAATGACACCTGCCCTGATGTAGATAGTTACAAAATGTGGTTCTGGCATTCCAAAAGGTAGCAAATACTGTAACAGTATCTCCTATTATTTAGCTTAAGACCTTGTTTATACTAAGACATTGTTTGAGCAATGTTTTGGTGATTGTCTTGGCTTACAATTAAAACCCCAAACATTTTGAGTTCATTATGATTTTTAAACAGAATGGATTCTCATATATTGCTATCAGGAAAAAAATCTGTGGGCTTACTTGGTGGGTGTACTTTTGTGGGTTCACATCTTTTTTTTTGTTTTGTTCTTATTTTAAAAGTTTTAATCCATGATAACCAATAAATAATTGTTTTTAGGTGTAGTCAGGCATCTCCTCAGTTAATCAGGTCTCTAAAAGAGTTTTGTCTTCTCTCCCCAGTGCTGTTTCATTGACTTTAGGAAAAGATTGCAAACCAATGTCTACTTAAGTTTTGCAGAGTACTTAATACATTTACAGATACTCTTCAAGGTACTTTTAAAATTAACTAGATTTCAAGCATAGCTAGTGGGAAAACAAAGACCTGTAGTATGGAGCATATCAAAGTTGTATACTCTTTTTTTACAGATAATTAAAATTCTCCTCTTTGTATTTTGAACTGCAGACCCACAAGATGAAAATAAAATTGGAATTGATGGGATTCAACAGTTCTGTGATGACTTAAGCCTGGACCCAGCCAGTATCAGTGTTCTGGTTGTGGCATGGAAGTTTAGGGCAGCTACTCAATGTGAATTTAGTAAAAAGGAATTTGTTGATGGTATGACAGAGTTGGGGTAAGTATCCATTTCTGCATGGTTAAAAATGTAAGGCCTGAGCTCAGTTTACGTTTGAAACATTTTTAATTGAATTAAGTGTGAACCTTCAAAAGTGCCAAGGTTAACAGAAACCAAATGCCTGTACTGTCCAGTCTTCCTTAAACTGATGCATTACTGCAGATCTTAACAATGACCACAGTAAGGGTGAAGCAAAATAATTTCTACTTGTACAGTGAAAAACTAGATATGGTGATCTTTTCATACAAACATATGCATGATTAAGCAGGAAAGAAATAGGAAAGCTGGAAAGAACCTTCATTTCATTCTCTTTATCACACTAAATGCAACCTTTTTTAACCAATTTTACAAAACATATTTTTCTCTTACTGCCTTGTATCTAGATACTTGTGTTTAGATACAGACTATCTATAAGAAATTGAAATAAACATGAGAGTATTGAGAGTACAGAAGATTATATAGCTTTGACTCTGATATAACTGACAAAAAGTGGTTTCCTTCCTGGGTTCTGGATAATAGGCCATGTTGCCTCTGTTTAGCAATAAAGTCAAATGCTTATCAACGTAAAATAATACTTTTTGTATAACTTCTCCTTCGAAGAGACTTCTAATAGCTAGAGGTGTCAAAATGATTGTTTATTTGGTTTTTTTAACAGATTGCATTAGATAAATAAAGAATTACAGTTTATTAGTAGTGCATGTTTTCTACAACCTTTCTACAAGTGCGGTGGGTTTTTTTCTTGTACAGGGGTCCTAGCAGCCTAGTTGTGAGTCAGTTTTTGTTGACTTCATCAGTTACTGACTTCTTTCTAAGCTTTTGATTTTAGTTGAGAGTATACAGAAACTGATGAAATAATAACTTTTGGTATCATCTGAAGTGCACTGTTTTATTTTGTCCCTTTAGGTAGAGACTGTAAGAATAATTATGATTTTTCTACCTATGGAAAGCAATCAAGTGCTCAATGTTGCTATATTAAAGGCTGCCAGCATTATTTGATATAACTGATGAAACACATTTTGCTAAACCACTTGTGGCTTCTGGCTTGGATTTTGTTTTGTTCCACAGAGTTATGTGATTTTTATCTCTTTCTGATCAACACACATTATGCTCTTGGAAGCAAAGTCTGAGCATACCTGCTTGCCACTGGTGTAGTGCTTATTGAGAATTTTGAATCATTTTGTTACATACTGGAGGTGCAGTGTCTGATTTTTAGCATTGAACATAGGTAAGGATTTGAATGAAAATAATTTCCCCGAAGATTAGTACATATAGCACCTTCAAGATATATATGAGAAGGTATTGTATTTGTCCCTGTTGTTAACTAGATCAAGTCTCCATGAAACTAAAGTTCAGTTGAAGACTTGGCAGAATTCTTTATCTTTTCTCTATTAGGTACTGCCAGAGGCTAGAAAGATACTTCTTTTTATCTGTGCCATGCAAGACAGTTAAAACTGCATCTGTATCATACAGATTTTGTTACTTATCCATCCTTTAATAAAATTGTCCTTGAATTTTGAGAATAAATGCGAACATCTAGCTACCACAAACTTCCAAATGCAAGATGCTGGTTATGATAGTTGCTGCTTTGAAGCCTATTTCTTTCTCTTTTGAGTTTCTAAGTACAATTCAAAATATTTATATCCTATAAACCATGAATATTCATTTGATTCTTTGGTGTAAAGGAAAACCCTTTTCTTTCAGAATTGCATCTTGTCAGCTCACATGCTTTTGCTGAAAATGTTCTGGCCTTATGTTAAAGGATGCCTTAGAAGGAATGTCTTGGAAACTCAGTAACTTGGTTACCTGCACCAGGCTGTCAAATGATCTGCAGCTGTTCAAAGGCTTTTTTTTAAAACCTAGTTTTTATCCATGAGTGTTCTGTGGTGGGGAGAGGATGACTGCAAATCATAGTTCATTTTGTTGGAAAATCTTCTGTTAAGATTTAACTGTAAACATAGTATGCAGCTCTTTGCTTAGGCAGAACAGGAAATAAGTAAGATTCATCTAGATTGAAGTGGAAACCCATGCTTTTGTGTTAGAAGAGCTATAAAATGGGAAAGGATATCAGATTTCAGTGAGGTTTGTGTGTTCTTTAAGAACAGAATAATATCTCTTGTTTCAGTTCATAAACTCATGGAGAGACTGAGAAAAGAAGTTAAATAACCAAATCTGGTTTGAGTTGTGTACTTCACGCCTATATGTAATGTTCCACTTAAAATTACTTAATGTGGGCATACAAGTGTTTGTATTTTAAAGAATGCTGTCCAAAAGATACTCCTCCTTTTTTTTTTTTTCTTAACTACTGTTTTATTTTGGTCTGAAACTGTATCTTAAGTTTTTAGATGTAAAAAAGTCATACATATTTACAAATTATGTAACCTTTTTTGGACAGGTGTGACACCACAGAAAAACTAAAATCACTGTTGCCAAGACTGGAACAAGAGCTGAAGGATCCAATAAAGTTTAAAGATTTCTATCAGTTTACTTTTAACTTTGCAAAAAACCCTGGACAAAAAGGTCTAGGTAAGTAGGAGTGAAAAAAAAAGAAGACAATCTGCAGGCAGTGAAGCCAATAATACTTCCAATAATACAGTTTTCTGTTTGATTGTGTAGTAAATTCATTATTGATTTCTTTTAGTGACTTCTCCTCTTTCCCATCTTTTTTCAATTAATGTTTTCCATAATGTCCCCTTGGTACTGAAAATTTAATGTTTTTTATTTCTACTACTGTTGACATTCTCTTTCCTCTTGTCAAAAGAAGCTCCTGCAGTCCTTAGACTGCAAAACGTTGTTGGTGTTTTGGGGTTTTTTGGAAGATTTTTATCTGATTGGCTCCTTGTTTCAACTGAAACAAGCTGTCCATATTGGCTTGAAAATAGGGAGAAAACTCTGGGTAGAAGTGGTTGTTCTTACCAGAATTTTTCATTTAACTCAAGATATTAGTTTAGAAAAATAATCTGAAGTTTAGAAAAATAATATTATAGACTTGGTCCAAAGGTAGTGAATAGAAATACATGCATCTTAAAATATTGCATTGCTACTTTATAAAAAGTTTGAGATTTGTCCCAGTCCATGCCTTGTTTACTCCAGCAACACTGTATTTTATGTGTAGGATAACACCATGCCATCTTCTCAACCATACTGTTCTCTTTGTACTGGGCCCAAGAAATGTGTTTTGGGTTTTTTTTTTAGCATAGCCACTTCAACGTGCTTGACAAGTAACATAGACAATAAGTACTTATTCTCAAAAACTGTCGAAAGAGTAGTGGGGTGAAGGAGCATAATATTGATTTAGACATTCTCAACTGGAACATCAATTCCACACTTGACCATGGGAACTACTTTGAATAGTACCTCTTCCAGTGTTGTCTTTTGTTTTTTTTTAATTGGTGGGCAACTTTTAACCAATTACCACTGTGTGGTTTGGTTTGGGTTTTTTTTTGGCAATTTCACTTTTCATTACGCATCACCTTTTCACAGATCATGGTGCCACCCACCTTTCCATACACAAAAATTAAATAGTCTTGTAGTGATTCTTTTGTAGTGCTTGTAGGAATTCAAATTTCCTAGTAGTTCTTCATTTTCTTGCCTTTTATTAAAAAGTCTAATCCTTTCAGATTGTGGAAAAGGTAAGTCAGTTACAGCTGAAGTTGGAATTTGAGATACCTAAAGATGTTACAAATAGTTTCCTGTTTTAGTTGGATCAGCTCCAACATGAAACTCATGTACTTGGGAAATAAATCTCAAAAGCTTTTCACCTAAGCCTGTACAAAGAGAAGAGGAGGGAAGGCAGCCCAACCCAGACACTGGAACTGAATGTACTGTTTATTTGACATGAAGAGGAAAAAGGAAACTTACTTGTTTTCCATTACTTCTGTTTGATATGGAGGCCTTTTCATTTGTAAGTTGGTCTTTTCTGTTGTGTAAGAATAGCACTTTTTTGGCAATAAAACATCTATGTGCCTTCTTACACCAGGAGTTGAGGTATTAGTGCGAGAAAGTAAATGCAAAAATTAGAGTTAAGATGAAGTCATGGAAAGAGTTGACTGTAACTGTTGCTAATTTCAGTTTTCAGGAATTGTAATAATTCTGGTAATACTGTTTCTTAGTTCCAAGTAGTGCTTAGTTCATACATGGCAGTATTTTGGTGACATTTTTCATCACATTTTTCCTTGTTTTGCTGAGATAATTCTAGATAGTAAATAATTTATAAGCAGGTGTATATTTTGGTGTACATACACAATATTTGTCTCATGTGAACGGAGATCACTACAGATTGAATAGAAAGAGTACTGAGCAAGAATATGGGCTAATGTGACATTTTTGAGTGATGCAAGATCAGTGATCGCTTGTCCAAACAAAAACCGACACTGTACAGGTTTGGAGTGGGAATCTGTTCAGAGAACATTGTTATATTCGGTGGACCACAGAAGTGGAGGTGGGGGAAAGAAAGCTTACAAGTTGGCATTTACAATGTATCACTTCCTGCTTCCTTGATTATTTCGAGTTATGTTTGTGCTCTTTCAGGAAAAAAAAAGAAAGAAAAAAAGGAGGTTTTCTGCAGGTTAAATAATTCTGTCCGTTATCTTACAGGGAGCGTATGTATGAGCTGAGAAGTCTAGTTGCTTCAGCTAAATTTAATATAGGCTTAAGGGTGCTCTTTTAATTTTACATCCTCTTCTTTGAGTACACCATGTCTTTTTTCCTAGACTAAGAAACTGTTGGTCTTCTCTCCCATTCTGCTGCTAACGTAGAGATGTTTGCTACTTGCGTCCCATTGCCAGGAGATGCAGGAATTTATCTCATCCATGCACAAAGTCTCTCCTAAGTTTGAAGCGTTGGCTCAGGAAGCTTTTATGAATTCAATCCAGATATTTAAGCAAAATGTATAATGACATTTATTACCAAATGAGCCACTATAAATCTCTGCCTAGCTTTGGTCATCTTAAGGTATTGACCTCTCCTTTCCCACATGCACATTAGATGACACACAGTGCTACCTAAGTATAGAATGCTGCTAAGCTACTGCCCTACCTGCTTTCCTTAATGTTTCTGGTGACTTGCTCCCACTGCCTGCTCATTCCCATATGTTTGCATTTGAATTATGCCTTGAAGTCAAGTGGTCAGTAGTTTTCTCTCAAACAGTGATAAAAGTGGATGTTTTTTGTTAATGGAATTAAAATAATCAAAGAAGTTCCTTCTTAAATTTCAGTTACAAAATATTCTAATGTGACTTTTCTGGGGTGTGAAGTATCCAATCCTTCCTCTTATTACACTCAGAGCTTAGGTCACTGAGTCTGGTAGTTGTTGCACTCATTGTTTAAGGGAGACATCTGTCAGCTAAAAGAATACTGTTTCTCAGATATAAGCACGACCTATGAATGCACCTATTTAAAAGCTAAGCACATGTCATTGAACCATAGAGTACTACGTTGAAAAGGACATCAAGGATCATAGAATAGTAAGGTTGGAAGGGACCTCAAGGATCATCTAGTTCCAAGCCCCTGCCATAGGCAGGGACACTGCCCACTAGTACAGATCTCTCCAGGCCTCGTCCAACCTGGCCTTGAACCCCTCCAGGGAGGGAGCAGCCACAACCTCCCTGGGCAACCTGTTCCAGTGCCTCACCACCCTCACTGTAAAGAACTTCCTCCTAACATCCAGTCTAAATCTCCCCTCTGCCAGTTTAAACCCATCTGGTCCAACCTTTCTTGGCAAAAGCACAGTCTATACAAGATGGCCTTGCACCCTGTCCTGCTGAATTTTAAGTGTCCAGTGTTGGAAATCCACAAATCCTCTTCTCTGGGGAGATTATTCCAGTGGCTGATTATTCTCATTGTGTAAAATTTTTCTCTTGTGATTTGACAGTGCCAGTGGCAAATGGTAAATTCTTAGCAGATTGTTAACAAAACTTTTTATAAAAAAGATGTAATTAAAATAATTATTCTGTTGGATCCTTCAGGCTAAGTGCTAGCACAGCTTGCTTTTTTTTAATAGAATTAACTCTCAAGAAGAGAGCTCACCAGAAAAATATCTGTGATGGGCAAAGAATACTCATTTATGTAATTGGGTTTTTTGTGTTTATTATCCTAACATATTGAAACTATAAGGAATTACTGAAATAGCTCTGAAGTGTCCAAGCAGTGATGCTTTGGTTATGAGTTGTGTTTGGTATTTTAATGTGTTTTAGATTACTTTTTAAAAAGTGTTTCTGCTGTTTTATGAAGTGATAAGCAACAATTACTCCCTTTTGGGTTTTTTTGGTCCTATCTCCCCTGAAGAACATAGGGAAATACAGCAATTCATGAGTTCCTTTTTAATATGCCAGGTGGTCTTTAAAAGACAAACAGGTATGCAATGTATTCCCTTTTACCAGACAGAATTGAGATCTACCAGAACCATTTCCTCATAGAGGCCTTTCAGCTTCACAGTTACTCAGTGATACACTAGCAATATATACAAACTTGTGTTTTCAATTTCAGTAGTTATGAGCAAGATTTTACATCTGTTTGGGAGTCATCCTCTCTCTGAAAAGGTTTGGGAGCCTTCACACATCACAGAATCACAGAATGTTAGGGGCTGGAAGAGACCTTGAAAGATGGTCCAGTCCAGTCCCCCTGCCAGAGCAGGATCACCTACAGCAGATCACACTGGATTGCATCCAGGCAGATCTTGAATATTTCCAGAGAAGGAGACTCCACAACCCCTCTGGGCAACCCGTTCCGGTGTTCTGTCACCCTCACAGTGAAGAAGTTTTTCTTCATGTTTACATGGAAATTCCTATGCTTCAACTTCTACCCATTGTCCCTTGTCATTGGGCATCACTGAGAAGAGTGTGGCTCCATTCTCCTGGCACTCATCTGTTACATATTTATAAACATTAATGATGTCACCCCCTCAGTCTCCTCGTCTTCAAACTAAAGAGTCCCAGCTCCCTCAACCTTTCTTAATAACAAAGATGTTCCACTCCCTTAATCATCCTTGTGGCTCTGTGCTGGACTCCCTCAAGCAGTTCTCCCTTCTTAAACTGAGGGGCCCAGAACTGGACACAGTGCTCCAAATGCAACCTTGCCAGGGCAGAGTAGCTCTTCTCAGAAAGAGTGATTGGCCATTGCAATGGGCTGCCCCAGGAAGGTGGGGTGGAGTCACTGTTCCTGGAGGTGTTTAAAAGGAGACTGGATGAGACACTTAGTGCCATGGTTTAGTTAATTAGAAGGCATTAGGTGATAGGTTGGACTCAATGATCTCAAAGGTCTTTTCCAACCTGGTTAATTCTGTGATTCTGAGTAGAGGGGGAGGAGAACCTCCCTCAACCTACTAACCACAGCCCTTCTAATATGTCCCAGAATGGCACTGGCCTTTTTGGACACCAGAGCACATTGCTGGCTCATGGTCAACCTTCCATCCACTAGAATCCCCAGGACCTTTTCCCCTTTACTACTCTACAGCAGGTCAGTCCCCAACCCCTAGTGGTCTGCGGGGTTCTTTCCCAGATGCAAGACTCTACACTTGCCCTTATTGAACTTTAATAAATTTCTCCCTGCCCAACACTCCAGCCTCAGTCTTGCTGAATGGCAACACAACACTCTGGTGTGTCAGCCATTCCACTTAGTTTTATGTCATCAGCAAACTTGCTGACAGTGCACTCTATGCCCTTATCCAGGTTGTTGATGAATATATTGAATAGAACTGGTCCCAGTAAAGACCCCTGAGGGATTCCACTAGGTACAGGTCTCCAAATAGACTCTGTCCCACCAACCACAACTCACTGACTTCTTCCCTTCAACAAGCTCACAATCCACCTCACTACCCAATCTGAGGCCACTCTGCCTCAGTTTAGCTGTGGGAGACAGTGTCAGATGCTTTACTGAAGTCGAGATAAACCAGATATATGTAATCTCAGTCTTCCAGTGGCAAGTCTCATGCGTCTATGTCCATATTTGCTCAAACCTATTGTTAGATTTCTATTTTTTAATTCAATTTCTTTTCTACCATATAACTTAAATCTGTTCCTGACTTCTTCAGCTTTATACTTAACCCCTTGGGAGTAAATATGCAGAATATGTTTCCTTAGTAACAACCTTTTACATATTTGGCAACTCTGTATGCATGTCCCCTTAGTCTCTAGACTGAGTAAAGTTGACTAACCTGATAAATGGTATCTTTCATCTCTCTTTTCCTTTGCAATCCAATTGATGCAACTTTCTCTTGTCTTGTAGTACCCAAATCTGTGCTTCAGATATTCTATTCCTTGTTTTACATCCTGTTATTAAGTTTGCTTATGTTAGTAACGTTGTCTGCGGTTTGTGATCTATCATAATGTTGGGCTGCTGCAGAACTCTGGTGCACCCAGTTGATTCTGATCTTGCTTTCTGTTGTCAGTTATTCCCACTAGCTGTATGAATTGGCATTTCTCTTTAATGAAATATTTCTTGTTGACTTCCAAGAGGCTTTCAAATTTATCCAAATAATTTTCAATTCTAATCCTGTCCTCTTACATGCTATGGTTTTCAGGCCTTGTATAAGACGTAGATTTAATACATTTTTCTTTGTTGTATCAACTGAGTTACCTAAGTGTTGGACAGTGTTAGATACAGGACTGACCCGCTTGGACAAGTTACTTCAAATTTGGCAGAGAACTACTGAGGTTCTTCTTGAACCTTCTGTGAAGCCTGAAAGATGGTAGGCAATAGTTTGAGATTGCTTCAGCATATTGAGAAGAATTTCATCGTGTCTAACTTTGCCTTGGGCATCAATGCCCTCAGACTGAATCTCTAAGAGTTTTTTTTCTGAAATAATTTTTTGCCTGGACCATATCTTGAAAAAACCTCTCTGTGTATCCCAGACATTTCTCTTTGCAGACATGTCAGCAGGACACTGTGTCTTTTATTACACCATCTGCTCTTCATAAGAGAAGCATTGGCAAGGCACAGAAGCCCTTCTTAGAGTTGGGTGGTTTTTTGTGTTCGTTCTTTTTTTTTTTTTTTTTTAGGGGGTGGGGGGAGTGGTGGTTGTGGGGTTTTTTTTTTTGTGATAGAGGAATTTTGGTGATACCCAACACATTTGTCTTTATGATGCAGCGGATTTTTCTCCAGGGAAGTGGTCTAGGGAGGTGTGTGTATGTGCAACTTCGTGTGTTATTTATTTGGAACTTCTGCCTTTATATAACTAGATGGGAAGAATTCTCTCCAATAAATGAAGTTACATTTATTCTGTGATTCCTCGAAATAGGCACAGAGTTCAGTACACTGATGCTCTTTCCTAGAAATAGGACTGCCTTTTCTAGAGTCACTTTTTTCTACAGTTTGTGTGGTGATGCTAGGAATTTTTTATTTCTTTTTCTATCTGCAAGACTTCTGTCTCTATACCCGCCTCCATCTTGAACGTTTCTACTTTTATTAACTTGTCAGGTGACATGCTTCAGTGTGGACAAATGCTATTTATAGAAGTAAAAGTAATATCAATCCTCCCAGGTGATAGCTCATGTAAGTAGTGAGATGCAGGAGGAAGCAAAAGCATATTGTGTAAGGTCTACTGTGATTTTCTTTAAGTAGAATATGATGTTTTGATTAATGTTACTTGAGACTCAACTGTCAAGTGTTTAAATACCTTTAATAGATTTTATTATTATCTAAGAAAAAAGATGGGTGCTTAGAATAATTAAGACTATTGTTCTAGGTGGTGGACAGAATTCAGCAAAAAAAGATAGCAGGGTTTCAAAACAGCATCTCATTGGCTGCATATTTCACCTGACAGGCAAAATATTTTAGATCTATTAAATGCTGTCTGAGTGCTTTGTATATATTTTGAGATAAAAGCTGCAATTTAAGGTCTGGTTTACCAGGAGACTTTTCTAAAGATTTACTGTGGATAACTGTGATTCTGTCTGTTTAATATGCTTTCTCATGTTCTCACTACTACATTTAGAACAATAAATCTTTGAGTTTTGCGTGGTGCAGATTTGGAGACTTTTATCGCACCACCTGCTCCCCAGTTTTAGCTTTTTACTGCAATATGAATGAGAATATGGACCCTAGCTCTAGTTGATAAACTTACTAAAGGGTAGGATTATAGAGAGATTCTTTCTTATGTTGTATACAGAGCAGTTCAGGCTTCTAGACACCATTCAAGCTCAGAACAAGACCTTAGCTGCATCTTTCTTTTTTTTTTTTTTTTTAAACTGATGCTTAGTGTGAGTCTCTTAATGAGTCTCCCTTTTAAGTCCCAACAAGACATGTTCAGGAGATTCCTCATGCCTGGGAGTTTACTACAGTTTTTCTGCACCATAGAGGAACTTAATGCATTCTTTCATGGTCTTCAACTTTCAACATGGAAACAAAAAGCAGATATGGTCCTTCATCACTCCTTTGTGGTCCCTTCGCCTGCTTGCTGGCTCAAAAGGTTGTGCTTCCTTCTCTCTGCCAGCTTCCTGGGATCAAGCAAGAGATGGTACATGAGGAGGGCATTCAGACTTGAATCAAATATTACCCCAAGACCAGAAGAATGACTATCTTTGCATCCGGTATGTGGACTTCAAGGAGGTTTCATCTTCTATGAGCAGATGAGTATAATGTGCTCTTTTTAATTGAAGCAACATCAACTTTGGCTTTCGCCATAGAAGTATCTCAAGATTCTTTGAAGAGACACTTAGATATTGGGGAAGAAGATCTCTTTTTCCCTCCTCCCTTTCCCCTCCCCTCCCTTTCTTAACTAGCTATCAAGATTTCCTGAATTTTCAGTGAAGAGTTGAATTGATCTGTTTGCAGAGTGTTTGTAGGAGCGAGTGAATGGAAGAAGTTGAAGGAGGTCAATAAATGAATATCATGTTCACTTTGGAAGAGGACTGTGAGCACTGCATTTTAGGTGTTCTAATGTCCTTGATCTGTGTGTATGGTCCTTGCTTTATTTTTGTTTGTTTTTCCTGCTGAAAATGCTAGCAATTTAAGAGAAGCTTAGTGCAGGACAGGGTGCTCTGATCAAAAAAAAATAGTAGCAGCAGGGTGCTCTGATCAAAAAAAAATAGTAGCAGCAGAAGTGTGGCATGGCTGCCAGTTGCAGTGATGCCTCTTCGATTCTTTTACTCGTATTAGGCTCTGATTTGGGAAACACATATCCAGTGAACTTTAAGTCATCTGTTGTAGTTTATCTAAATTGTATGTGAAGAGATTTGTGGAGATGAAAGGATTTTGAAACTGGCTACGATCAGGTTCATTAGGCTGCACTCAAGTTGATGTTTAGATAGCGATCTTCTAAGCCTAGCTCATGTTTGTCTGTTTGTGCTGTTGATACTCAAGATAATAAACATGAAAGGCTCTGCATGGAATCAGGCTGCTTCAGATGCTGAGATAGAGTTAATAAGCATGGTCAGACCCTGCCTGATTCCTGCAGAGCTCTCCTGAAATCCATACACTGTGCTTCACTTCGCTATTCCATGTCCATGACAGGCACCAAATTGACACTATGCATTGTACTTCCCCTGGAAAGCTCTTTGCTTATGGCTTTGCGGGGATGAATCCAGCTTAGCTGGATCCTGAGTCTAGCCACTTCCAGTATGTGTGTCATAACCCTTATCTTTTTTTCCCCTCTTCTTTTTCATCTGTGAGGAAGCTCCTAATTGCAGATAATGGTTATTTTGCTCTGAAGTTTTAGAAATTTTGTGAAGGGTTTTTAGACTGAATCCTAATGGCAATGGTATTTTCTTATTATTTTATGTGGATTTTATTTCTTTGTTGAAGACAAAAATTATTAGGGAAGAAACCGATGCTTGTGTTCATGATCTTAGTAATTTGGAGGCCAAAGAAGACTTTAAAAGAGGATATAAGGAATCAAGTACCTCAGCAAATCTTACAAATATTCATTTGATGTTTGTTGGTCAGGCAGTGTGATAGTCTAATTGTTGGGGTAGATTGGATAAAGACAGGACTGGATAGATAAAGAAAACATATAAAGTTCAGTTTTACAGAGGCTACGTATATTTTTACAGGGCAATGGCATGATAAAATAGATTTCTGTCTTACACTGTCCAGGTTGTCGTGGGACTTTCGGTTTGGTTTGATGGTGTTTTCTTTTTTTCTGTGGGGGATGGATGTTTGGTTGATTGATTTTTTTTTTTTTTTTTTTTTTTTTTTTTTATCCCATGTTTGGAACTACAGAGTTTGGCTACTCATTTGTTTTCATAGCCAAATTTTGGTTAAAGCACTGAGGAGAGAAACCCTCAAGCAAGGAACTTCTGGGTTTTCATTTCTAAAACATTATTTTCCCTTTTTTTTGTTGTCGTTTTCCCCATCCTCATTAACTAATCTAATGAAAGTAACTTCCTCCTCCTGCAAGCTTTCTTACATTCTTTATTAATTTGTTGGTTTGTGTTTGTAGATGGACTGGTTAAGGCTGATGCATCATATTATTTCTGGGAGAAAAAGTGAAATAAAAATGCTGCCCATGGAGTTTCAGAGAGCACTTTGAATAGAACTCATTGGGCACCGACAAAAGAAGCTGCCCAAAGTCTCTCATAGAAGTAACACATAAAGTAGCAAAGCTTTACAATATTGATAAGAACATAAAACTTCAGCAAAGAAAGAAAAAGGCAATACTGGGACAATCAGTTAATCTCAAAAGATTAAATTATTTGTTTCCAAGCTCTAAAACATGATGGACTCTATCATAATGGACAGAACTTAATGTGCTAACTAGGGATGTTGAGAGCAACAGCATCTGATATTAAAGTATTCTTTAAAATATCTTAAAGATGTTAAAATGTAATTAGGAAGCCAATGTAATACCACCCCAAAGCTCTGTCTGACAGAAGTGAGCACTGCAACCCCAGGGTGCTTGTTAGCTGCAGCAGATCTAAATGAACTTCATTTCTTGTTCCTCATAAATCCTGCTCTCCAGCCAATTTCTTGCTATCTGTTGATTTATCTTTCTGTTTTCTCACTTCCTTGATTACTTGTGTGCAATGACTTCATTGCCCTCGACTACAATCATAGCAAAGGGATGAGAAAACTAATTTTATTTGTTATTGTACATGCAAGAATCTGCAATGATTGATTTTTTTTTTTTTTTTTTTTAAAACACAAATTCGCAAAATTTGTTTTTTTTTTTTTTTTTTTTTTTTTTTTAGTTACTGTTAGCAAGATAAACATTTGATCAAATCTGTAAAGTAGACACAGGCTGTCTAACTGATAATGTATTTCTCCTTCTGCATTAATTGTGCTAATTTGTCATCACTTCAAGCTTTCTGTTCAAAGTAGAAGAGGCTGAAGTTCTTTTAAAGATAATTTTAGAATAAGGACTTAATGTTTCAGAACAGATCATTCTGCATACATTCTGATTTTTAAAAAGCTGATTGTTTAAATAATTCAAAAGTGTAAAGAACTTTTAAGATATACTAAAACATGTTTGCTATAATAAACATTTAGCAAAATTAAGAATCTTTATGTACTAACCTCTTTGTCCTTCTTGAGCTTGTTTTTCTTGGACATTGTGTGTATATATATATATATATTTTAAATGTTCTTAGTAATTTTAATAATTTTGTAGTGGTAATCGATGTCACTTTTAGGTGACTCAATTGTTAGGATTTTGCCAGAGAAAGCCTTTAAGATGCTGTGTGTAGGCACAACTAGACTAGATATCCAGAAAGCTGAATATCTAAATACTGAAGCTTTGCTTCATTGTATGTAGAAACTTTGGACTGTGAAACCATTATACTGAAGGGGCTCATTGGCATAAAACAGTTGCTAAATTTTGATGTTGAAAATACTTCAGGGTCAAGAGATGCTGTATAATGTATGGTATGTAATGTAATATTTTTATGATGCTCTTTAAACATTAATTCTTCAGCAGTTTTTGAATATGCTCTGGATATGAAAATATTTTCAGTTAGCTGTTTTCTAAACTGGTCCTTGCTTAGGCTTTAGTTTCCAGAGACTCATCCATCTGTCTTTCGCTTTCTGTTTATAAAACTTGCATTATGAGTCTGTGTGAAGCATATTTTTTCATTACAAGACCACTATTTTTATATTTATAGTTTGTTGGGGTTTTTTTTTTAATGTTTTTTTGGTTTTTGTGGTGTGGGGTTGGGGTTTTTTTTGTGGGTTTGTTTGTTTGTTTGTTTGTTTGTTTTTGTAGTGAGAACTTCATATATATGCAGCATTGAAATAGGTATTCCTAAGACTGTCTTAAAAATCCATGCTTTGCAAAAATATCTTCACAGAATTGCAGAATGTTAGGGGCTGGAAGGGACCTTGAAAGATCATCTAGTCCAACCCTCTGCCAGAGCAGAATCAGCTATAGCAGATCACATTGGATTGCATCCAGGCGAGTCTTGAATATCTCCAGAGAGGGAGACTCCACAACTCCCCTGGGCAGCCTGTTCCAGTGTTCTATCACCCTCACAGTGAAAAAATTCCTCCTCATGTTTAAATGGAACTTACTATACCTCTTGCTGTGGGGATGCATAACTCCCACAGCATAAGGACTTTTTTTCCAAGTAACTTTAAGTGCTGCACTGATTGTAGCAGATGCACTGACTCCACGGCGTTACTGATCACTTGTACTACTGTCAGGATCCTAATGTAGAAGGGGTACTGTGCAACAAAGTCTTTAAAGCAGAATTTTTTTTTCTACCCTCCTGTCTTCCAGTGCTGTTTTTTTCAACCATGGTAGGGAATTATCTTCACACAGAAGTGTTAACATTTTCCCTGAGAGTGTAGCACACCTGAAGGCCTGGTTTTCTCAAATACTTCAAGATTGCATGAAGTGACACTGCTACCAAAAGTGATAGTCCCATCTAGTCCTTCTGTTCAAATCTCTGCTATTAGTTCATGAATTTGTGTGATTGTAGTGACACAAATAAGGAAGATTTTTTTTTTCCCTTGCATTAATTTTAACCAAGATTAAGATTTCCTTCCATGTGCTCAATGGAAGAGCAGCTCCAACATGGACTGAGGTTTCAGCCACTTCAGTGCAGCGTCCCCAGCAGGGTATCCTTTTGTGGAATGTTACAGCAAATAATTCTTGTATCTTTGTGCAGGAGAATTGATTTACTAACACATGTATTGTATCTCTCAAGTATCAACTTAATTAAGACAGTAATTCCTATACATAGTATTAAATACAATTTGTAATACTCAAGCTTGCCTTACCATAATACCGTATTTGACACATACCCAAGTAAAGCAAGGAAGCATGATCTCTTCTTTCCTTTTTAACTTTTTTGTGGCATCTTTTAACCATCTTTGTTTCCTTGCCTGTACCTTCTTCCTTTCTTCCAAGGAAGGTTTCCATCAGAAGTATAAAAACTTTCCTGTTGTTGAGGTGTGGGTGTTTTTTTGGTTTTTTTTTCTTCAAAGCACATTTGGCTTCACATTGTCACGTGATAAATTTGCAAGACTGGCTTGAAAAGGTTGAGTCTTTATAGAATCATAGAATTATAGAATGGTAAGGTTGGAAGGGACCTCAAGGATCATCTAGTTCCAACCCCCTGCCATAGGCAGGGACACCTCCCACTAGTACAGGTTACTCAAGGCCTTGTCCAGCCTGGCCTTGAACACCTCCAGGGAGGGAGCAGCCACAACTTCCCTGGGCAACTTGTTCCAGTGTCTCACACCCTCACTGGAAAAAACTTCCTCCTAACATCCAGTCTAAATCTTCCCTCTGCCAGTTTAAACCCATTGCCCCTTGTCCTGTCATTACAAGACCTTGTAAATAGTCCCTTCCCAGCCTTCCTGTAGGCCCCCTTCAGATACTGGAAGGCTACTAGAAGGTCTCCTCGAAGCCTTCTCTTCTCCAGGCTGAAGAGCCCCAACTCTTTCAGCCTGTCCTTATAGCAGAGCTGCTCCAGCCCTCTGATCATCTTCATGGCCCTCCTCTGGACCCGCTCCAACAGTTCCATCTCCTTCCTGTGCTGGGGGCTCCAGAACTGTACACAGTACTCCAGATGGAGTCTGATGAGAGCAGAGTAAAGGGGCAGAATTCCCTCCCTTGCCCTGCTGGCCACGCTTCTCATAAAGCAGCCTAAGCAAATGGGAGCAAAGCCAATCACTTCACTTTGAAGCTTAGAAATCCTTAGGACTTTTCAAGTTTCTCCCCTCCCATTTATTTTGTTTTACATCAGAAATAACATGTATAAACAACTAACCTGCATATTTAAACAACAAATAAATGCTATTAACTACTCTCTTCTTATTTTCTTTGAAAAGTGAGCATGATGGCAAAGACAGGAAGGACTGAAAGAAGTTTATAAGGGCATAAAGCAAGTTTGTACTGAAAAGCACTCTGGTCATAGTAGGAACAAGCACTGACAGCACCGTCTGTGAATACCTAGACATAGGTGTATTGCACTTCTCTGTCTCTAACTATTGCACTTTGTCTGGACCTCAGCCTTCTTTGGCACAGACTCTAGGGAACTGGATATGTTAAAATCCAGGACATCTCTTTCAGACTTGAGTCATGTTTTCAGGTGACAGCGTTCTTTGTTTTTTGTGATGTGACTCATGCAGTTTCAAACACCCTGCTCCCATCTTGTAGGTGGAGGTCCAGCTTCTGTCTTATCTGCCATGACAACACCTTCCATCAAGTTTCTGACTTTGCTTACTTAACACTGAAAAAAGCAAACTGAAATATTCTTGTGGTTTAAGAATACTGTGCTTTATTTTGTGGTTGCACAGCAGTATCTGTACATCTAGTGCCATTACCCGTGGAACCAAGCACAGAAGTAATTAGGTAGTTGCTGAGAATGAAAACAGGTCTTCAAGAAAACATCCTTTCTGCCCCTAAGCTACATCTAATACTGCTCCTACTTTTCTGCTTGAATGCATTGCAGTGCTGTGTCTTCCGGTTGGTATACACAAGCTGAGCTCTCAGGTCATGGGGCAGAATAATAAGGATTGTGTTCTTGGACTTCTGTTTTCAGTGTAGGATGTGGATGTTGATCTATTGAATGATTCCAGAATTATAGCACAGACAAATCTTTTTCTTATACTTAATTTTTTTTTTTAAATCGTGGCCTTAAATTCCCTTTAAACTCAAGTGTCTAAAATGTGATAAATATCATAGAATCATAGAATGATAAGGTTGGAAGGAGACCTCAAGGATCATCTAGTTCCAACCCCCTGCCATAGGCAGGAACACCTCCCACTAGTACAGGTTACTCAAGGCCTTGTCCAACCTGGCCTTGAACACCTCCAGGGAGGGAGCAGCCACAACCTCCCTGGGCAACCTGTTCCAGTGCCTCACCACCCTCACTGGAAAGAACTTCCTCCTAACATCTAGTCTAAATCTCCCCTCTGCCAGTTTAAACCCATTGCCCCTC